>PVLC010044901.1:0-11877 GCA_004027655.1 Graphiurus murinus | reverse complement strand
CAGTATGTAACTTTGTGTTTAAAGTGTTTTATCTTTTGCAGTACTGGAGATTGCACCCAGGGCCTTGTGCATGCTGGGCAAGTGCTCTGTTGCTGAGCTATATCCCTTTTTCATTTTTATTTTGAGACCAAGTCTTGCTAAGTTGCCCAGGCTTGCCTCAAACTTGCCATCCTGCTGCCTCACCTTCCTGAAGTGCTGGTATAGACCATCACCATGCTGGCTAAAGTGGTTATTATCATTTTTGCAGACAACATATAGTTGAATATTGAGTCTTTTTTAATTTACTCTGACAATCTTTGTCTTTTACTTAATGTATGTAAACTATTGATATTTAAAGTGATCTATATTGTTTCTACTGTTTTCTATTGCTGTCTTTGTTCTACTTTTTCCTTCCTTTTGTGGTTTTAATGGAGCATCTTATATGATTTCATTTTCTTTCCTTTCTTAGAACTTAGAATATCAGTTCTTCTCTTCTTCTGAGGGGGTTGTCCTAAAGTTTGCACTTAACATTTACAACTAATCCATGAACATTTTCCACTTATTAGGTAGTTGTGGGTACTTTATTATAACAAAATAATCTTTGTGTGTGTGTGTGTGTGTGTGTGTGTGTGTGTGTGTGTGTGTGTATGTGTTCAGCTTAGAGGTAGAATGGCTTGGGTTCCATCCTCAGTATCGCAAAAAAAGAAAGAAAAGAAAAAGAAATTTATATTTACAAAAAATAAGGAAGATAAATACTGAACCCAAGGGTGTTCTACCTCTGAGTTATACAACCAGCCCTTTTTATTTTGAAAGAGGGGTTACTAGCTTAGTGGGCACTGACCTCAAACCTGTGATCGTCCTGTTTCGGTCTCCCAAAAACTGGGATTTCCAGTGTGTGCTACAGTGCCTGGCTCAAAATCATCTTTTGGGGGAGGGTACTAGGGACTGAATTTAGAGGCATTCTACCTCTTAGCTATACCCCCAGCTCTTTTTATTGATTGATAGATCGACTCATTTCAAAACAGAATCTTGTGAAGTTGCTGAGGATCTCTCTAAGCTGGTGAAGCTGGTCTCCAATCTAAGATCTTTCTGTCTCAGCCTCCCAGATACTGAGAGTACAGGCATGGACTGCTGTGCCTGGCTCAGAATAATCTTTTCTTTCTTTCTTTCTTTTTTTTGCAGTACTGCAGATTGAATTTAGGGGCATTCTACCTCCAAACTACACCCCCAGCCCTATTTTTTAGTCTTTATTTTGAAACAGGGTCTCACTAAGTTGTGGAGTGCCTCACTAGGTAGCTGAGGCTGGCGAGAACCCAGATCCTCCGGTCTCAGCCTCCCAAATGCTGTGATTACAAGCATGCACCACCACGCCCGGCTTCAGAATAATCGTAATTCTTCTTTCCTGTCCCTTGTATCATTGCTGTCCTTCATTTAACTTATACACAAGCATATATAAGTATATGTACAGATACATCAAATACATTGTTGCTATTATTTTATTTAAAAAAATTTCTATTGTTATTTTATAAAAACTTATCTGTTGATCAATTAAGAATTAGAAAAATAAAAGTATTTTTTCTTTATTTTTATAAATATCAATTTCTTTTTCTTTTCTTTCTTTCTTTTTTTGCGATACTGAGGATGGAACCCAAGCCATTCTACCTCTAAGCTACACCCCCCAGCCCTATTTTTTTATTCTTTTTTTTAAAACAGGGTCTCACTAAGTTGTGGAGGGCCTCACTAAGTAGCTGAGGCTGGTTATAAACTTGTGATCTTCCTGTTTCAGTTTCCCAAGTACTGGGATTAAAAGCGTGAGCCACCCCATCTGGCTAAATTTCTTTCTTTCTTTCTTTCTTTCTTTCTTTCTTTCTTTCTTTCTTTCTTTCTTTTTTTTTTTTTTTTGTGTGTGTGTGGTACTGGGGATTGAACTCAGGGGCATTCTATCTACCTCCAAGCTACACCCAGCCCTATTTTTTATTCTTTATTTTGAAACAGGGTCTCACTAAGTTGCGGAATGCCTCACTAGGTAGCTGAAGCTGGTGGCGAACTCAGATTCTCCTGTCTCAGTCTCCCAAATGCTGGGAATACAAGCGTGCGCCACCACACCTGGCTTTAAATTTCTAATCTGTATAATTTTCTCTGTAAAATGATTCTAACATTTCCTGCAAGCAGATCTACTGATATTTCTCTTTTGTGTGTGTGTCAGGGTGGGCATTGGAGATTGAACTTGAAGCTTTGTGCACGCTAGGCAAATGCTCTACCAGGGAATTGTATTCTAAGCCCTTTTTCATTTTATTTTGAGACAAAGTCTTGCTAAATTGTTCAGGCTGACCTCGAACTTAGGATCCTCCTGACTCACCTTCCCACACAGCTGGGATTACAGGTGTGCACCACTGAACCTGGCTCTGTAGGCTTTTTTTTTTTTTGAGGGGGCTAGTTATTATATTTAATGTTCAATACGTTTCCTGGATCTATGGTTTGTTAACTGATGTTAATTTGGGGGAGATTTTCACTCATTGTTTCAAACATTTAAAATAATTCTGTTTAAAATAACTTCTTACTTGACTCCCCTCCCCTTCATCTGTATCATCTCACCTGTATATGTTATACCTTTTGTAATTATCCCACAGTTTGGGGATATTCTGTTTTTATTCATTTATTTTAGTTCACTTTTTCTTTCTGCTTTTCAGTTTTAGAAGTTTATTTTTCCTCCTGCTCCTTCTCCTCCTTCTTCTCCTTTTATGTGTGTATGTGTATGTGTGTTATTAGGGGTTCAACCCAGAGGCACTCTATCAATCACTGAGCTATATCCTCAGCCCTTTTTAACTTTTATTTTTAAAAAATATCTTATTTTGAAGCAAGATCTTGCTAGTTTGCTGAAGCTGGCCTTGAACTTGCAATCTTCATGTCAGCCCCCCAAGTACTGAGCTTATAGGTGTATGCCACCATGCCTAGTTCAGTTTTATAGGTTTCTATTGAGATATCCCTAAGAGCAGAAACTTGTCGGCTGTATCCAGTCTACTAATAATTCTGTCAAAGGCAGTCCTCATTTCTGGTTGGATTTTTTGTTTGTTTTGTTGTGGCCCTGGGGATTGAACCCAGGGGTATTTTCCCTCTCAGCTCCACCCCCAGTCCTATTTTATTTTTATTTGTAAACAGGCTTGCTAGGTTGATGAGTCTCACTACTTGCTGAGACTGTCCTTAAACATGCGATCCTCCTGTCTCAGCTTCCGAAGTACTAGGATTACAAGCGTGCGTCACCATGCCCAGCTTTGGTTGGATGGTTTTGATCTGCAGATTTCTTTTGGTTGATTCTGATTTCCAGCTCTTTTCTGCTCACTGTCCATTCCATCCATAGAACGCTTAGCATATTCACCACAGCGGCTCTCAGTTCCCTTTCTGATAATCCCACTACCCTTGCCATGTTGGGGTTTGGCACTGATGCTTGCTATTTATTAAACTGTATGCTTTGCCTTTCAGCATGCCTTGTAGTTTTTTCTTGATAGCTGGATACCTGGAACTGTCATTCATAGACCTGCAGTAACATGCTGGCCTGGCGCTGGCATGGAGAAGCACTGTAGAGGTCTGCAACTAGTTACCATTATTCGAGTGAGCCCCTGCCTTTGAACTGACCTGCACTCCTATCTCTCCCAGCCCCAGCCTGGGTGGGACAGGACGAGTGGAGAGGGCTGAAGGTGGGCATTTCTCACAAGGGGCGGGAGTCAGGTGTTTTTCTTCCTCCACAAGGGAGACTAGAATCAGCTGGGCTTGGGTATGTTCCTTTCCCTGGGTCAATTATGCTCTGATAAAACTCCAGCTGGTGAGGCTCTAGTTAAATAGCTTCTCCCGAGGGCAGACCTTGTTAAGAAGAATGGAATGTGCTGTGTATTTCAAAATGGTTCCTTTCCCCCCTCTCTCTGCCAGAAGCACAGGGGATTTTTCTCCCATATGCACTGTGAGAACCCCCTAGATCTCCAGGAGGTAAAACTCATAAGAGCCTGGGAGCCCTGGTGACTGGGTCTCCTGGAGTTTACATCTCACAGACCTGCCCACACTGAGCCTCCAGGATTTGGTCGATTACAGTTCAGATTTTCCCCACCCTGGCACTGCTTCCGAGGAGGTTTCAGCCCGTGGGTTTCTGCTCTGGTAAGTTGTGATTCTCCCTATGAAATCTGTTGGTCTCTCCAGTTGGGGGGTTGGGGAGAGGTTTGACTTTGTTTCTCTAATGGATCTAAGAAGAGTGGTTGATTTCTCAGAGTGCTAGCCTTTTTAATTGTTATTAGGACCCAGTGGTGACTTCCAAGCTTCTGACACACCAGACTGTCAGACTGTTACCCTTTGCTGTTGGATATGTGTGTGGTTTGCTGTCCGCCAGCACAGTCCAGGAAGTTTACATTTTTGCCCCACAGTCTGCCAGGGACTCATAACTTGCAAGTTTCCTCTCTGATTGCTCCCAAGAGGGTGCAGCCTTGTGCATGCACACAGCTTTGCAGACTGCCCAGGGAGGAGCAAGGCTTGATGTTTAAGCTTAGCTTCTTAGGAGTTGCCTCAGGGGCAGAGGAGTTCACTGTTAGGAGAGCATGTGTGGAGATGTTTTGTGTAAGCTCCTCATTCCAGGAAAACTGTTCACCTCGTGTTGATGGGTCCACGTGCAGCTTGGGGAGTGCTTTCAAGTCTGCCCCCACCTCTCTCTGATGACTTCTGTGTTGGGGGCAGTCTTGCACAAGCACACAGCCTTCCTGCCTCCCAGAGGCACTGTGTTTGTAGAGGCCTTTTCTTGGCTATCTCTCCCCCTGGTTCTATTAAACTTCTGTCCACTCTTTTGTTCCTGCAATGGAGGTGGTAGCCTCCGCGTAATTGCTCTCCAGCTCATCCTCGGGGGTTTTCAGCATTTCCTGGCATGGAGTTCTCCACTGTGTTCCAGATAGCTGGTCCCCTCGGGCAGAAGCGCAGAGTCCTTCATCTTCTTCATCTAGTGACCTCAGGGAAGGACTCTTGTGTTATTGCATCAGAATTGGGGTGGAGACGCACTTTTATCAGCTTCTGGTCTCTGAGTGGACACAGGATAAGATAGGAGGGCAGCAACCCTTTGTTTCTTGGCTTGACCCTGCTGACATGGAAACTCTGCCCTAAAAGCACATGGAGTAAGGGAAGGGAAAATTGGGCCACTAGTATTTGCAGCTTGCCATGCCTGGGGTAGTTTCTGTCCTATGAGTAAGGGTTGAGTGGAAAAAGAGAGCCTTGGCCTTCTTGTCTGTGTCTACCTAGAAGAGAGTTTCTGTAGTGTGAGGCCGGGTGGCAGTGGAAAGAGGGAGTGGAGGATGAGAAATCCTAGCAGCCTGCCCACCCTGGGTTGAACCCATAACCTCCTGCTGGGAGATGTGGGGATGGGAATCTCATTGACTTGATTGCTCCCCTCCCAATACCGGGTTGGAACCCAGGAGCACTCTATCACTGAGCTACATCCCAGGCTGGCCTTCAACTTATGATTCCTCTGCCCAAGCTTCCAGAGTGCTGGGGTCACAGGTGCGCACCACCATCCCTGGCTCATTTCATATCTTTCTGAGAGTCACTTTCCATTGACGTCCTAAAGCATATAGTAATCAAGTGGATACCAAAATGTGGGACTCCCCAGTTTTGAACATTTTTGCTTTCCCCCATTTATCCCTGTGAAATTCCAGGCAAGTCCTTCAAACCATCAAGCCTCTGTTTCCTCGCCTAGAAAACAGCAACGATGATTCTAACCCAGGGTTATCGTGAGACTAAAATGGGAGTGCTGGAGGCAAAATTGCTTTGTCAACGGAAAAAACTCATACTCTGGCGATGTGTCAGTAACTTCAACAAGCGACAAGTCCCTGTGTGATCAGGCCCTGATTGATCCCAGGAACTCACACATGCCAGGCAAGGGCTCTACCACTAAACATTTTTTTTTTTTAATTTTTTGAGACTGGGGTCTCGCTAAGTTGCCCTGCTCAAATTTAAAATCCTCATGCCTCTTGAGCAGGTGTGCACCATGGTGACACCTGGATTCTTGATTGCTTCTTGATAGCTATTTACACCTGGAGTCAAGAACCATGGAGGTGCGGGTGGATAAAAGAGTAGATGGTAAACTGGAACAGTGGCGCACACCTGTGATCCCAGTGCTTGGGAGGCTGAGATAGGAGGATTGCAGGTTTAAGGCCAGCCTCAGCAACTTATCGAGACCTGTTTCAAAATAAAAAGTAAAAAGGGCTGGGAGTGTAGCTTAGAGGCAGAACACCCCTGGGTTCAATCCCCAGCACCCCTTTTCCCCCAAAAAAGAGTAGGTGGTGACTCATCAAGATTTGATAGATATCCTTGAATTAACGTTTCTCCACTTTGCTGTATATCCTTAGTACAATTGCCAGAGACCTAAACTATTTCCTTAAAATGATTTTCACTAAATTGTTGTTTTGCTGGGAATAGGTACCATTGAGTTCCCTACTCTGCCATTTTGGAAGTCCTGTCCCTAAGATAATCCTTTAAAAATGGAAAACCAACAATGATTTTTCTGCTCAATGCTTTTCCAACTTAGCATACTTTGTCTCATTGTCCCAGATGTGGAACACCTATAGAAACATCAATATAGTATATGTAATATAGATATAGTAATTTAACAATATGATAATTGTGATAGTGATATTACAACATAATTGTGATATGCCATCATAATATGATTATAATACAAATTGCTTAATATTATATATATTTAAACTCTAGATTATGATTTCCAACATTTGAATGTGCCTGTGTCAATTGTATTGAAATATTTGCAGAATTGAAAAACTTAGAACTTAATGGGTTAAATAAAGCTATTTAATGATTGTCTATTGGGTTTAGAACTGATTCTGAAATTCTTTTTTTTTTCCTGTAGTACTGAGAATTGAACTCAGGGGCATTCTATCTCTGACCTACACTCCCAGCCCTATTTTATTTTTTACTTTGAAACAGGGTCTTACTATGTTGCTGAGGCTGACTTCAAACCTGCTATCCTCTTGTCTCAGTCTTCCAAGTACTGGGATTACAAATATGCACCACTACACCTAATTCTCTCTCTCTCTCTCTCTCTTTTTTTGTGGTACTGGGGATTGGACCCAGAGGCATTCTACCTTCAAGCTACACCCCCAGCCTGATTTTGTTTATTTGGAAACTGGGTCTTGCTAGGTTGATGCAAGTCTCACTACTTCCTGAAGCTGTCCTTGAACCTGTGATTCTCCTGTCTCAGCCTCTCAAGTACTGGGATTACAAGTATATGCCACCACGTCTGGCTGGCTGATTCTAAAATTCTTAATCTAGCTGACCTATAAAATATTGCCTACCTCTCTAGCCTCACTTTGAGCCAATTTCTTTCTGGATCTTTTTGGCCAAAAAATGTGTCCCCTAGTTATTTTAAAATGCCAAGCTCTCCAGGTGTGGAGGAGCACACCTATAATTTCAGTTTGGGAGGCTGAGACAGGAGGATCACAGGTTCTAGGCCAGCCTCAGCAATTTTGCGGGGCCCTTAGCAACTAAGTGAGACCCTGTTTCAAAACAGAAAATAAACTAGGAGGTGTAACTCATAGATTCAGTCCCCAGTACCAAAAAAAAAAAAAAGCCAAGCTCTCCTCTGTCTCATGGTCTATGTACAGCCCTTTCATGTGCTTGGAAATCTGCTTCATCCTTTCTTTACCTGGCAAGTTTCTACTCTTACTCCTCAGCAAAGCCCTGACTTGAGTAGACCCAGCTCACCGCTGTGACCTGGAACTTCCCTTTCCTCACCTGTAGCAATTTATTTTGAGTTCATTATTTAATCACATTT
The DNA here is from genome assembly GCA_004027655.1 of Graphiurus murinus. NCBI lineage: Eukaryota > Metazoa > Chordata > Mammalia > Rodentia > Gliridae > Graphiurus > Graphiurus murinus. Next base: position 4,082 of record PVLC010044901.1, on the reverse strand, counting down.
ACTTCCCTTTTTGACTGTAAGCTCCTTGAGGGATTTCTATCCTGTTTTTAAGGAGCTTAGCAAAGACTGTCTTTATTACCTGGGTAACAATGGACTATCCTGTAATATATGGTGGGGGAAGAACACAATGGTTACTAACCCTTATTTTTAATTTTTCATCTCACAGTTTATACAGTTATTCTAAGACAGTTTGGACATGATATATCTTTTTTTTTTTTTTTTTTTTTTTCGGTACTGGGGATTGAACTTGGGGGCATTCCACCTCCGAGCTATACCCCCAGCCCTACTTTTTATTCTTTATTTTAAAACCGAGTCTCACTAAGTTGCAGAGTGCCTCACTAGGTAGCTGAGGCTGGCCGCGAACCCGGATCCTCCGGTCTCACCCTCCCGAATGCTGGGATTACAAGTGTGCGCCACCACGCCCGGCTCTTTTTTTTTTTTTTTTTTTTTGTTGGGATTGAACTTGAGGGCATTCTACCTTAGGGTCTCATTAAGTTGCTGAGGCTAGTCTCAAACCTGCAATCCTCCTGTCTCAGCTTCCCAAGCACTGGGATTACAGGTGTGTACCACCATGTCTGGCTAAGGCATATAGGTTCTTTTGCATCTATATTTTAATATCTATATTGTTTGGATGCCTGCAGCAAAGAGACAGCAGCAGCATACTTCCTCTAGTACCTCCAACATAAACAGGAAAGGTCCTTCTTCCCTCCTTTTCAGAGATCTCTTTCTGAAATCAGATGAAACACCCTGGTTGACAGGAACTTGAGAGGCCAAGACGGAGAATGTGTTGACTTGGGTCTCATCACCTTCTTTCATCTCATGTGGAATCATGAGAATGTATTTGTCTTGTTTATCGGCACAGGTTGACACTCAACAAATTCCTCTTTCCATTTTTCTGGCACACAGGTAAATTGTTTTAGTTCAGTTACACACCTGTGGGGTATTAAAGCTCCTCGTCCTGTTTACTAGCTCCTGCCTAGTTATCACTAGGAAATCCTCCAGTAACAGTCTTGGTTCTCCTTGTCTCACAGCCCCTGCAGTGGCCATGCTGCCCTTCACGGTTTAAGTATTGTTGGGAGAATACCTTTGTCAAGGAAAAGAGAAGGGCGACTTCGGTAGGGAAATTACAGGTAATTAAAAGAAATAGCAGAGCCAGGCGTAGTGGCGCCGGTTGTAATCCCAGCATTTGGGAGGCTGAGACTGGAGGATCCAGGTTCTCCGCCAGCCTCAGCTACTTAGTGAGGCACTCTGCAACTTAGTGAGACCCTGTTTCAAAATAAAGAATAAAAATAGGGCTGGGGCTGTAGCTCAGAGGTAGAATGCCCCCACGTTCCATCCCCAGTACTGAAAAAAAAAGCATAACTCTCTGAGTGCCTTTGGAACTCTCAGAAGTTCCTTTCAGAATCTCTGCAGATGTTGCCAACTAGTTTTTTGTTCTTTTCTGAATAAACCCAATAAATTATTTTTGAATGAATGAGTGAACAATACCTGTTTATCCTCAAGGACTAGTGAAATAAGTAAAAATGTCCTTATTGAGTTGTGTTGGTCTTCCGTTTGGTATTTCATCGGGAGTGTGGCCACAGATGCCTCCTGACTGTGTTTAGTGGCAAATGCCCAGCATGGTGGCTTCAGGACAGGTCTCTCCCTTGACTGGATTTCCAGGGAGCAGGAGGGGGCCGTCTCTACACACACCATTATTTCTGCCAGTGGAGAAACTGTGCCTCACAAGCAGATCTTACAAGTGCAGTGCAACCAGCTGCAAATTGCAGAACTACACTGAGACACCAGGGAGAACTAGTTTCGAGGGGGGCTTTCTGACTTGTATTTGACCTTTTTGGTTTATTTCTATTTAAAATTATTTTAATGTAATATAGACACTGACTCCACTGTAGTAGGTCTTGGTCACTGTCACCCTGTTATTTAATTGTCCCAGTGCTTGGCCCAAAGTAGGCAATTACTTAATGAATGGATGAATGGCCATGATATATAGTTGAAGGGGTTCGAAATTTTATTTATTGTAAGTGGTACTGAGGATTTAATTCAGGGACATTTTACCTCTGAGCTATACCCCCAACCCTATTCTATTTCTATTTGGAAACAGTCTCACTAAGTTGTGGAAGGCCTTGCTAAATTGTTGAGACTGGCTGTGAACCTGAGATCCTCCTGTCTCAGCCTCCCAAGTACTGTGATTACAGGCAAGTATCACCACGCCTGGCTTGGGCTTAGAAATTTTAGACTGGAGAATGTTTATTTTGTGGTACTGGCAATTGAGCCTACGACACTCTACCTCTGAGCTATACCCCCAGCCCTTTTTATTTTGACACAAGGTTTTGCCGAGTTATTGCATGCTGGTCTTGAACCTGTGATCCTCCTGTCTCAATCTCCCAAGTACTGAGATTACCAGTGTGTGCCACCATGCCTGGCTTAGATTGGAGAATATTTAGATGAAGCTGATGGTTTCTTCAGGTATCTGAAAGTTGGTTTCTTGAAGATTCAAAGGTTTATGGAGCAGAGCAAAGCAGGAGTAAGACCAGCACACCAAGGGCCCCACTCACACAAGGTGACTGCTGAGCGCCATGTTCAGCCTGTTGGATACAGAACCACAAAACAGCTCTGCTTGCTGCTGCAACTGGGTGGGAGCCTGAGGTAAGAGAGGATGTTTACAGAAGGAGCAATCTTGTTGGGAAGATGCCAGGGGCCTGGAAGCTGAGTGTTCACAATTCCATTGCAACTTGTATGTTTGTATGAGCTGGGCATGGTGGTGCACGCTTGTAATCTCAGTACTTGGGAGGCTGAGACAGGAGGATTGCAGGTTCAAGGCCAGCGTCAGCAACTTAGACCCTGTTCCAAAAATAAATAATGCTAGGGGTGTAGCTCAGAGGTAGAACACCCCGGGATTCAATCCCTAGAAATGCACACACATGTATGTTTATGTTTATGTGGAGTGACTAGGGCAACTATTGGCATTTACTAGGGGAAGGGATGGTAGCAGAACCGTTCTGGCATCATCTTGACTCTGGGTTCCTATCCCAGGCTCATGAAGCCATCTCCTCCAGACCTCCCTCACTTCTCCAGACAACTCATGTGACTTGGCTTGTTAGGTGAAAGGCCCGGAAGTTCCAGGAAAGAAGGGCAATGATTTATGTATTGAGATTTTCCCTCTCTTATTTCTAAGTGGCCTTCCCCACAGAAAACAGCCGGCTAAGTAATTTCCTACCTTCAAGGTAGTTTCCTGAGAAAGTCCAGTCGGAGACACCCCTGTTTCACTAGATACCCTGATGAGGTGCCGGCACTGAGTGTGTGTTGGGTGTGGAGAGGGAAGATGGCGCTGCCTCCCAGCCACTGTCTCAGGAAAGCAGAGCCATCACTAAGGAGTCCTGGTGTGCCTGGGCCTGACATGCTGAATTATCTAGAGGTGTGGGGAGCAGGCTGTTTCCTCCTCCTATTAATATCCCCAGTCCTGGGGAAGGCCTGTGACCCATAGATGAGAGTGAAAAAGGCAGGCAGGGTGATGGGGCTGTCCCACACTGGAAGCAGAGCCAGCAAGCAGAGGGTGACTGGGAGTCTGTGAGCCTGTCCAGGGCAGGCTGGGAAGGAGATGCCAGATGAGAGGGCAGGATCTCAGGGCTCTGCAGTGCAGGAGGACCATGGTTCACCAGGGAGGCCTGCAGCTTCGTAATGTCCCATTAACTCTATGGATTGAGGATTTAATTAAAGAGCCTGTTGAATCCGGGAAAACTGAACCTCGGGAAGGGAAAATTCCTAGCCATGGGGTCCTGGGATTTCCTTTTAGGAGCCATTTGCTTCTTTGGCTGGTAGATGAGGCCTTGGGTTCTAGTCCCCCTTCATCCATAGGAATGTCCTGATTGTCCTCTACGGTCCAATAGGCTGTTCCCAGCTGGGGGCTGGGGACCAAGTAAATGCATGTGTAATGAGATTTGCACCCACATTTTCAACATCCTTTCTGGGGACCCAAGGTCTGACAAGCAAACATGGGCGTTTCTAAGTTATGACCAGAATATGTATAATCAGAGCCGTCCCAGGTGATAAGGATTCTTCCCAAAACAGTGTTGGGTGTTGGC
>PVLC010044900.1:0-11992 GCA_004027655.1 Graphiurus murinus | reverse complement strand
AGGGGGCTCTGTGTGGGCTCTTGGGTGTTTTGGGGAGGTGAGATGGGCAGAAATGGGGATCCTGGAGCCCCTGGAAGTGGGGGGGCTGTAACTCCCGCCAGAAACTGCCCTCAGCACTTCGCACCTAGAAGCCAGGCAGGATGTGTGATGTCAAATTAGGGGACCAGCAAAATGAGATAGTGGCTGCCATCAATCAGCCCTGCACTCCAGGGGCGTACGTGTGATTCAAGCTTTCTTTCTTAGTGTGAGTTTAGAGAATCTGCGTCCGTGGACCTCAGTTTCCTCATCTGTGAAAATGGCACTATATAAGGCAGCTTCCTCTAGATGTTGCTGTTACAGGGTTTGCACATACAGTTCCTGGCTACTTCTACAGCCATGCAGACATGACTAATCCACAGCGGCAACCTTCCCTGGGAAACCTAGAGAGACTCAGGGGAAGGGCTCTAAACTGGCTGATCAGAGCCCTGCTCAGGATGACCTATGAGTTTGCCAGATTGAAGGCAAATCACAATAACACCTTCTTAGAGCCTCACTTAAGAAGGAAGAACCAGCAATTTTTGCACATAAGCATGCTCCACTTTTCATCACACCAGAGAAGTGTGCGTGGGCCACTATATTTATAAATAAATGTGCGTAACCCCCTAGGCTTTTTTTTAGAGGAAGATAATTTATCTGGGGACATTTCACCTGCAGAATCTAATGAACTCAATATCATCTGATATTTACATAAATCTTTCCCAGCTCAGGAGATCACCTGGTTAGAAATCTAAGCTCTGGATGGTCCTGAGTAAGCAATGAGGGAGCATGAACATTCATGTTCCTAAAAAGTTCTAGGGCCAGGTACTAAGAAATTGGCCCTTGGCATTTGATAGGAATAAAGTGTTTTACAAAAGTTTCTTCGAATAGAAACTAGGGGTGATAATAGTCATAAAGATGCGTGAGTGTAAAATAGGCCCTTGATTTCTACTTGTGTGTGTGGGGGGGGGGTCAGGAGGGGTCTTTTGTGAACTATGAGTTTAGAATAGGGACAATATCTTCATTATGCTTGGTTCCTTTCTTCCCTTCCACCCTGACATCCTTTGCTACAGCATGACCGTCCATCCCTACCTCCAATGTACACTCTGCTGTGGTTAGAATGTTTGCCTCCCAGAGTTCATGTGTTGCAAACAGTCCTCAAAGGCCTATGTTAATGGTGTTTGGAGAAGGGGCCTTTGGGAGGTCATTAGGATTAGCTGAGGGTGGGGCCCCAAGGATAGAATTAGTGGCACAATCAGGATCGTAACATCATGTTGTGATGCCGCAAGAAGGCCCTCACCAGAGGCTGACACCGTGCTCAGATTCCTCAGCCCTGGGAACTGTGAGCTAGGTAAGCCTCCATTCTTTATAAAGTACTCAGACTGTGGTATTCAGTGATAGCCACAGAAAATGGACTAAGACACTGTGTGTGTGTGTGTGTGTGTGTGTGTGTGTGTGTGTGTCTGTGTCTGCTTCTCTGTCTCTGCTGTCCATACCCTGGTTTGGACCAGCCTCCTGGTGGCCCCGACCACACGTTCATCTCTCCCTACCCAGCGCATCCTGCAGGCCTGGGCCTCAGAAATCTGTTTGAAGTGAATCATGTTACGCTCCTGATTAGAACTCCTTCGTGGTTGCTTCTGGCTATTGGAGTCTGAATTCCTGCTGTGACTGGAGGCGCTGCAAGGTTTGCCCGTTTCATGTCCCACTGACTTGGACTCCCACCCTCTTGTCCTCAGGACGTGTGCTCCGCCAGTGCTTTCTTTCAGTTAATCTGACGTTCAGTTATTCACCCAGCACAATCCCACTTGCTGTCTCTGCTCAGAACGCTGTTCTCCCCCGTCATCTTGGTATTACTGCTTAAAGTCAACTCATCAGAGACAGTGTCTCTGATGGATCAGCCGGTGTGAAATAGCGACTCCCTCCTTACTCTTTCCCCCACTCTACTTTATTTTCTATCATCAATGTATTTGCTTATTCGCTCATCTACTTTGTCTTCCTCCCTAAGATGTTACTTCCATAAGACGCCTTGGCTACTGCCTTCACTGCTGTATCCCTTGAGCCTAGGCCTGGGCCTGTTGCAGAGTGAGCCCCAAAGAAGCATCAGTGAAGCCAGACATGGTGACATATACCTGTAATCCTAGTCTTGGGAGGCTGAGACCAGAGGATCACAGGTTCAAGACTAGCCTCAGCAACAACTTAACGAGACTCTCAGCAATCTAATGAGACACAATTTTGAAACAAAAAAGTAAAATGGTTGGGGGTATAGCTCAGAGGTAGAACACTGGGTTCAAAAAAAAAAAAAAAAAGAACATGAATAAAATGAGTGAAAAGACGAGTCACCATTTAAAGGTCTCCCAGAGTTATGGTTTGGATGTGGAACACTGCCCAAAAGCTCCTGTGTTGAAAGCATGGCCCTCAATGCAGCAAGGTTCAGAGGCGGGCTTTTAGGCAGTGATTGGATCATGAGCTCTGTAGCCCCATTGGTGGATTAATCCACTTGAGAGATTAGTAACTTGAATGGACTACTGGGTGGTGGTGACTAGAGGCAGGTGGGGCATGGTTGGAAGAAGTGGGTCCCAGGGGGGACACACCCTCCCAGGGCCTGTCTGCTGCTCTACCTGCTCCCTGCTCCATCTCCTCTCTCCATCTGCTTCCCAGCTACCAGGAGCTGAGCAGCTTTCCTTCCCCGTGCCTTTCCGCCATGATGTTCCTGTGTGGAGCCAGCCAACCATGGACTGAACCCTATGAAACCGTGAGCCAAAATAACCTTTTTCTCTTCTAAGCTTCTCTTCTCAGGGATTTTAGTCACAGCAATGAAAAGCTGACTAACACATCCAGGATCTAGCGCTGAGCCAGACACATGGCTTTGAGTCACCACGTAGGCTGTGATTGTGTTTCAGTCTTTGCAAGGTGGTAGTTTTATTCCTCAGAGATCTCTGAAATTCAGCAGACAATGACCCAAACTATAAGACAAAATTAGCTCACGAGGGATTCTGCCATGCTTCCACCTCTTCCCTGGACCAGCTCACATGCTCCAGCATGAACAAGCTGATCTGGCAAGGAGCTGGCGGGCAAGTGAATATCTGCAAGGCTTGGTTAACCAGTCCATCAGCGCTATGAATGGATGGGCTTAGGTGTATTTCAGAAAGGGCATGCTATCTGCATAGATAGAACTCGTAGTCAGAATTTCTTGAATGTTCCTGCTTGGACACTATCATGAGATATTAATTATCTTTTCTCCCTTTTCCTTCCATGCAGGTGGGTAGCCAACTCGGCGTGTGATTGTCTTGGGAGAGGAACATGTCAGGCTGCAGGCAGAAGTGTCCCCTGAGATTTTTGTCATTATTGCGGGTAACTCTGATGTGTGCAGTGTAGGTTTGAGGGAAGAGGCTGAGTGACTTGGAAGACTCAGAAAGGAGACAGATGGGCTTCCTTCAGACCAAGAAAAAGAGAAAGATATCCCCTGGACTAGATAGGATAGAGGAGAGGGCAGTGGGGGAAGCAGAAAGACCCCAGGGAGAAAAGGACACATGATGTATTGGTCAGGGCTCTCTACAGTAAAAGAACTCACAGAACATGGGTATGGAAAAGGCAGATTATCAAGTCAGCTTACAGTGCAAAGCAGTGTAGTCCCAAGTTTCCGACCGCATGAGAGAGCCAGAGGAACCAGCAGTTGGTCCAGCGGTCCAAGAGCTGGAGTCTCAGAATCAGAGCAACCACTAATTCAGTCCCAGTCCAAGATGGAAAGGCCAGGAACTTTCCTGAGACATGACGGTGAAGATCCAGTTCAAAGAGCTGAAGACTGATATCTCAGAGGACACTTTCTTTGGGAAGAACCACACATGTGTCACGGGACTTTCTCTTTCTTTCTTCCAGGTGCTGCATCTCTTCCAACCATGCTGCCTGCATCCAGGGCAGGACTTCTCTTCAATCGGCCATTGTATAAACCAGTCATCTCATCAACAGACCCACAATCACACCATCTTAGGAGTTTCATGATCCAGTCAAGTTGACAGTTCAGGCTCACCATCACACACGGTGTGTCCAAGGACACGAGATCGCCGAGCCCTGGGTCCCTAATCTATCTCACCATCGACCCCTGTGCCCCACACAGGGAGAATCCAGAGCTTAAGGCCCCCCACAGATGGATGGACGGGCTCGGAAACCCAGGCGGAGGCTCCTGCTAGCTCTGCGAGGCTCAGGATGGGAAATTCAGCTGCTTGCTGGAAATAAGCAGATGCGACCATTCAGGCATCCCCAGCTTTTGGAACAGAGATTCACATCCTGTCTATGTGCATCAGTGGTGGGCTGAGAACTGAGCAGAGAGACAATGATGGAGGGACGTGGAGGCGGGGTTTCCGGTTGGCCAAGGGAACAGCTGGGTCTGTTTCCTGGAACCTTGGTTTCTAGGTGTCCTTGAGGAGTTGCGCAGGAGAAGCTTCCCCGGGCACCTGTGTTCATGGTTAAGGAAGCAACCCATGCCTAATGATGCCATAGGCACCATCGCACCTCCTTTTGTGTAAATAATGTCTGGTAAAATGAGGTGTGAGCCTGCTGGTGCAAAGAACACTTAGCTGTTAAATGCTCTCCTTTCCGCATTATCGACTTTCTCTATTTATAGCTGTTCCAGCAGAGAGTTTGTGTCTTGTTCCTTTCCTTCCAGCTGCTGGTCTCCTCATCTTCTTTTGGAAGGGAGACCCAGGGGTGCCTGCCCGAGGCTGCCTTTTCCCTCTGGTGCTGGCCTCTGCTTGGGCCAGGAGTCAATAGAGAAAATGCAGGAGAGCCTGGCATGGTGGCACAAGCCTGTAATCCCAGTACTTGGGAAGCCGAGACAAGAGGATCACAGGTTCACAGCCAGCCTCAGCTACTTAGTGAAGCTGTGTTTCAAAATAAAAAGTAAAATAGGGCTGGGGTGTGGCTCAGAGGTACAATGACCTGGGTTCAATCCCAGTACAAAAGAAAGAAAGAAAGAAAGAAAGAAAGAAAGAAAGAAAGAAAGAAAGAAAGAAAGAAAGAAAGAAAGAAAGAGGAGGGGAGGGAGGAAGGAAGGGAGGGAAAGAAAAAAGAGAGAGAAAGGAGGGAAGGAGGGAGAAGGAAGAAGGAAGGAAGGGAGATGAAGAAAGATAAAAAAAAAAGAGAGGAAAGGAAGGGAAGGAAGGAAGGGAGGGAAGGGAGGAAATGCAGAGGGAAGTCTCTTCTCTCCCTCTCTGGACTTGGCCCAGCAACATCTTTGCCAGTGGAGACTGTAACAATTGTCTGAGGTGGATTTTCCTGGTCAGAAGTAAGGGCACCTACTGAGAGGAGAAGATTAAAGAATCCCAGGTAATAGGAGACTTTTTGTCTTTAAAAGAGGACAGTGGAGAAGGAAAGAAAAATGGATATAAAGACTGCAATTAGGATGGGATGGATTAATATTAGCACTAATATTAATAGTAATGTTGGTAATTATTTTTATTGAGCTGCTTAGTATGGGCTGATCACCACACTAAGAATGTAAATGCTTTATCCATTGAAGCTTACCCCAACCCCACGGGGTTGAGTGGGCAGTATTAGTCAGAAGGGAGTCTGCGTGTAGTGTAGGAGTAAGATACTGTGCCTGGTGGGTAGAAGTAAAATGAACTTTTAAGCATGCTCAGGAGAAACCCCAGAGGTCAGCAAAGTCTTGTGGGTAGAAAGACAGAACAAGGAGTAAGGATAGGCAGAACTATGGGATGTTTTGATGTTTTTTGTTCTTTGACCCCCCCTCCCCCAAGAGTAGATATTATTTTTCCTTTTTTTTTTTTTTTTGCAGTACTGGGAATTGAACCTAGGGACATTCTACCTCTGAGCTACACCCCCAAGCCCTATTCTATTTTTTTTATTTTGAAACAGATTTCACTCAGCTATTGAGACTAGACTTGAACCTGCAATCATCCCGTCTCAGCCTCCTAAGTAATGGGATTACAGGCATGTGCCACCATGCCTGACTCTAAGAGTAGGTTTTTGTGGTACTGGGGATTTAACCCAGGGCCATTCTACTTCTGAGTTACACCCCCAACCCTATTTTATTTTTTATTTGGAAACAGGATCTCACTAAGTTGCGGAGAGCCCCACTAAGTTGCTGAGGCTGACTTCCAACCTGCGAGCCTCCTGTCTCAAGTAATGAGATCACAAGCGTGCACCACCATGCTCGGTTCCAAAAGTAGATTTTAATCCAGCAGAATGTATGTTTTTAGGAAAGAATGAATCCTCATAGGCACCACTTCTGGTTGCCCTGGTAATAGAACCCTCACTTTAGGACCATAACATTATAATTGGAAAATGCAATTGAAATAAACAGTAATTAGAGACAGAGCAGTGTGTGGCCTAGTTAGTGCTACCTTGGGGGAGAGGAGACAGTGGCTGAGGGCGGGAGGGACAACCTCTGCATAAAAGCTACCTGGAAGCCTGGCGTGGTGGCGCACGCTTGTAATCCCAGCATTCGGGAGGCTGAGACCGGAGGATCCGGGTTCGCCGCCAGCCTTAGCTACCTAGTGAGGCACTCTGCAACTTAGTGAGACCCTGTTTCAAAATAAAGAATAAAAAATAGGGCTGGGGGTATAGCTCGGAGGTAGAATGTCCCTGAGTTTAATCCCCAGTACCGCAAAAAAAAAAAAAAAGCTACCCAGAGAGAAGGAGGCAGGGCCCCAGGGCCCACACCACCAGCTCCTCCCTCGCGGAGTTTGGTAAAAGGTGGAATGGATGATCAGTGGGCACTTGCTTGTCTACACTGACCTACCCTTCCTGCCACTACCATAGCCCCCAGAGAGACATTTCCTTGGGAAACTGTGAGAGCCATCTTTCCAGTGCTCCATGGCTCTGTGCTTGGCTTTGGACGCTGGCGTCATGGCTGTCCTGGGATCGGAGATGGCAACATGGCCAAGCAGTAACTTTGAAAATCTGCTGGTTAGACCTTTCTTCCTGCTCTTGCTACCACCAGAGGGTTGGACGTGGCTCACAGGGGTAATGGGAATAGGATGGGGCTCAGCAATTTTACTGTTGAAAAATTGCTTTATGGAAAAGTAAAATGAGGTTCAGAAAGGCTCAGCAATAGGCCGGGCATGGTGGCACATGCCTGTAATCCCAGTACTTGGGAGGCCGAGACAGGAGAATCGCTGGTTCAAGGACAGCCTGAGCAACTTAGCAAGACCCTTTTTCAAAATAGTGATGGGAATGTAGCTCAGAAATAGAATGCCCTGGGTTCCATCCCCAGCAACAAATAAAAAAGAAAGAAAGAAAGAAAAAAAAAAGGCTACAGAGAATCAAGGAAAACAAAGGAGTTGTAGATTGATTATCAAAAGTGGTTGTAGCCAGGCATGGTGGCACACGCTTGTAATCCCAGCATTTGGGAGGCTGAGACCAGAAGATCCAGGTTCGCAGCCAGCCTCAGCTACCTAGTGAGACACTTCGAAACTTAGTGAGACTCTGTTTCAAAATAAAGAATAAAACATAGGGCTGGGGCTGTAGCTCAGAGGTAGAATGCCCTTGAGTTCAATCCCCAGTACTGCAAAAAAAAAAAAAAAAAAAAAAATGGTTGCAATTCAATTCTCTTCTCTAAATCCCCTTTTGCAAAGTGACCCTCAAGAGGCAGAGTTTATGTCTCCACCCCTTGAAACCTGACTGTGGAACTGATGGTAGGTTAGCTGTGAGCCCAGGCCTCAGGGGATCTCACGGGCGTCCACTTACTGTCTTGGGCCCCTGTGTTGCCATGTGAACAAGCCCAGGCTTGCCTGCAGGAGCATGAGAAGCCCCAGAGAGGAACACGGAGGAACCCATTTGACTTAGACACAAGAGATCAACCAGGGATGATTCAGACCAACCCAGGGACTTGTAGCAACTATAACTGTTTTTTGTTACATACCACTCCTGTGTGACTGTTTGTTGCACAGCACCAAGAGATAACTGGTACAGAAGGCTATGGAGACTCCGTCCTGGTAAGATGAGTAACAGTGATTCTTACTTGAATCTTAGGAGAATACGGGATGACAGAAGGCAAAGTATATTTGGTGGATCACAAGACTCTAAAATCTGAAACCCTCTAAGGATGGTGCACTCAGCGATGGGTAGAATAAAGTAGATATTATCTAATACCATCCTCAGAGAGGTTGCCCTTGGAGAAAGGAAAAAGTGTGTCAAGTAGTTGAGATTCATGTGGGTTTTTTGTTATTGTTGTTGTTGTTTTGCAGTACTGGGGATTGAACTCAGGGGCATTCTACCTCTGAGCTATACCCCCAGCCCTATCTTTTATTCTTTATTTTGAAACAGGGTCTCGCTAAGTTGCGGAGTGCCTCACTAGGTAGCTGAGGCTGACTGTGAACCTGGATCCTCTGGTCTCAGCCTCCCAAATGCTGAGATTACAAGCGTGCGCCACCACACCCGGCTGTTGAGATTCATTTTTATGTTTCCTCTGTGCAGCTAAGGGAAAGGAAGGGACAAGCTCAAGGTCACATAGCTAAGAAGCAGCAGGGTAGGAATTCTCATCCAGGTCTGATGGAGTTCAAAGACTACCTTTTTCTTAACTTAACCCAGTGTTTTCTGACTGGTTATTGATCAGGCATGTGTCATTCTGGGCGCTGTGCTGGGCTTGGGATATCCTGTTGAGTGGCAGATAGTCTCTGTTCCCAGACAATTGGAAGCCCTTGTGAAATGAGATGTTTTGGGTATAACAAGACAAGTCTATTCAGAGTTCAGTCCCTGCCCAGTTAGAGAATTGCTGGGTTGAAGGATTCTGGATTTGGGTAATGGTTAACAGGCAATGGTTTTCATAGCTCCATGTTTTTGACTCCCCTCGTCTTCAAATAGACTTGGGATGTGGGCCCCAGTTGGGGGTTTTAGGCAAGACCGAATTCGAAGCTACCTTTTCCATTGGGCTCTCAGCTTGGCTGTATTCTAGGATGGGTTTTGGAGAAGGCTCTAGGGTGACAGTTGGATTATACTTTGGCTTGTGTCTGAATTACCATAGGAAATGTTGGGTCTTCATCTAGCTTTGGATTTGGCTAGGCCCGGGACTAAGTTTTGTGCCCCATTAGTCTCTGTACTTGGCTCTGGGCTCGGGGGACTTGGCAGAGCTGGTATCTGAGCTAGATGTAAGACAGGTGGCTGGGGCCACAGCCTGGCTCGTACCTTTTTGATTGTCCTTTTGCTCAATCCGCCTTTAACATCTGGGAAGTCTTTCTGAGCCTCATTGGAAGAAGGCCATACTTTCTCCTTCACCCAGCAGCAAAAATTGAAAAGCATGTTTTGTATGGCTTCTTAATCTATTTGACACTTCCCCCAAACAACTACACTACTTCCTTAACACATGCTATTGGCGAATCCTGTGTTAATCTTACATCCTAGAATCTAGAAGGATTTTAGGACATAAGATTCTTAGGACTCTAAGAACAGCTTATGACTGAAGAATGCTCAGGAAGTCCTTTTTAAAGGTTCTGACCACTAGATTGAAAGATCTGGGTGCTCCCTATGGCTCCTGTCTGGGTTGAGGGCCACCAGGCCATGTTCCCTGGGGTTCAATATATGCAAAGTGAGATGAGGAAACCCCGGGACCTGGGATACTTTTTGGCCAGACGGGGGGTGGGGGTGGGAGGTAGAAGCTCCAGTCCAAAAAGTTGGTTTCTACTCTTTTTTTGTGTGTTTGTGTTTGTGTGTGTGTGTGTGTGTGTGTGTGTGTGTGTGTGTGTATGTGTGTGGTACTGGGGATTTAACCCAGGGGCATTCTACCTCCGAGCTACACCCCTAGTCCTATTTTTATTCTTTTTTATTTTGAAACAGGGTCTCACTAAGTTGCAGGGGCCCTCACTAAGCAACTGAGGCTGACCGTGAACCCATATCCTCCGGTCTCAGCCTCCCAAGTACTGGGAATATAAGTGTGCACCACCACGCCTGGCTTCTACTCTGTTTTTGTAGGATCCAGGCCAGGCCGTCCACGTAAGCCCACAGAACAAAGCCCATAGGGTGAGAAACAGGCTTGTAGAAGTAAATTTCCAGATTCTAGGCCAGAGAAGACAGCCCCGACAGAGTGGGGCCACAGCTGGAAGCGGCAACGAGGGAAGATACAGGAGCCGGGAGATGGGAAATTTAATAATCACGTTAAAAAATTAAACACCAGGTCCCAGCAGTTGTCGCTTTCCATCCGCTGAGACTCACAACACTTGACATCCAATTATAATTGTGGGTTCCTATAAAACAGCCCATTAACTGCAACTATAAATTATCATTGCTTATGTGGGTAGGTTGCAGGCTTAGTCGCTGATCGTGAGGATTATGAAAATTATTAACAAGCGACAGTGTCTCTTGGAGTCCTCTTGCTCTAGGGGAGATGTACAGGCCTTGGAGAAAGGAGGACAGCTGCTTTGAGACTGGACGACATGCTCTGCTCAGATGACAACCCCCTTTGTACTCAGTGGTGGGAGGGCTTCTTTCTCAACCGCTCCCCAGTACTCACACCTGGTCACCTGCCAGAGACGGGATGTGCCTGGCCGTTCTTGAAGGCCTGGTGTGTGAGCGAGCGCACGCACGTGTGCCCTGTGCACGCACGTGCACACGCAGTCACAGGTGTTGCTAATCACCCACATTTGCTGAGTGCTTCCCGTGCACCTGGCAAATGGTAGGCGATGTCCCAGCGCTTTCATTCATCCTTTATGGGATGGTGATACCACTAGTCCTATTGTGCAAACAAGAAACGGAGGCACGGAAAGGTTATAGAAGTGGCCTGAGGTCACACAGCTGGTTAAATGGCAGAGTCTTTTTAAATTTTTTTTTTTTTTTTGGTACTGGGGATTGAACCCAGGGGCATTCTACTTCCAGGCTATAGCCTGAGCCCTTTTTATTTTTATGTTGAAATAGGGTCTCACTAAGTTACTGAGGCTGGTCTCAAACCTGCAATCCTCCTGTCTCAGCTTCCCCTAGTAAATGGCAGTCTTTTTTTTTTTTTTTTTTGCGGTACTGGGGTTTGAACCCAGGTGCATTGTACCTCCGAGCTACACCCTCAGCCCTATTTTTTTATTCTTTATTTTGAAACAGGGTCTCACTAAGTTGCAGAGGGCCTCACTACGTAGCCGAGGCTGGCCTCCAACCTGGATCCTCCAGTCTCGGTCTCCCAAGTACTAGGATTACAAGCGTGCGCCACCAGGCCTGGCTGGCAGTCTTGATTTAAACCCAGGCAGTCTCACTGTGGTGGGGTTCCTCACCACCTCCCATGTGGCCTGCCAGCAGACACCCTTCCATGCATAGCTACAGACACATCTGGAAGCTGACAAACATTCACAATTTAAACACTGTGTGTGTGTGTGTGTGTGTGTGTGTGTATGTGTGTGTGTGTGTGTGTGTGTGTAGTACTGGGGGTTAAACCCAGAGGCATTCTACCTCTGAGCTATACCCCCAGCGCTGTTTTTATTTTGAAACAGGTCCTCGTTAAGTGCCTGAGTGGCTCGCTAAATTTCTGAGGCTGTCCTTGAACCAGTGATCCTCCTGTCTTAGCCTCCCAATAACTGGGATTACATTACAGGCTTGCACCACCTCACCCAGCTTAAATATCTTCTTAAATACACAGTCCCTTCAATGTCACACTCTCAGCTGTTCAGATTCACAGGTAGACAATCCAACACACACACACACACACACACACACACACACACACACACACACACACTCACTCATATACACGAATCCTACCAACTGCCCCTGCCTATGAAGGAAAAATCATCATATACCAAAGGTCCAAGAAAATACATTTATTCTCTAAAGAGTTTACTTCAAGCCGGGCGTGGTGGCGCACGCTTGTAATCCCAGCATTCGGGAGGCTGAGACTCGAGGATCTGGGTTCGCGGCCAGCCTCAGCTACCTAGTGAGGCACTCCGCAACTTAGTGAGACTCGGTTTCAAAATAAAGAATAAAAAATAGGGCTGAGGGTATAGCTCGGAGGTAGAATGCCCCTGAGTTCAATCCCCAGTACTGCAAA
>PVLC010044899.1:0-11991 GCA_004027655.1 Graphiurus murinus | reverse complement strand
GCTTGTAATCCCAGCATTCGGGAGGCTGAGACCGGAGGATCCGGGTTCGCGGCCAGCCTCAGCTACCTAGTGAGGCACTCCGCAACTTAGTGAGACTCGGTTTCAAAATAAAGAATAAAAAATGGGGCTGGGGGTATAGCTCGGAGGTAGAATGCCCCTGAGTTCAATCCCCAGTACCGCCAAAAAAAAAAAAAAAATTAGGTGAAGTGTTCTAAGACATGAAAGTATAAGCACAATCCATAAAATAAAAAATAAATTGAACTTCATTAAAATGACAATTTTTTTTTGCTGGGTGTGGTAGGTACATGCCTATAATCCAAGTACTTGGGAGGCTGAGATAGGAAGATTGCAAGTTCATGGCCAGCCTCAGCAACTTACTGAGGCCCTCCACAACTTGTGAGACCCTGTTTCAAAATAAGAAATAGGGCTAAGGATGTAGCTCAGAGGTAGAATGCCCCTGGGTTCAATCCCTAGGACCACCAAAAAAATTACAAATTTTTACACTATGAAAGACCCTAAAAGAGAATTTTTTTTAAAAGACAAGCTACAGACTGAAGGAAAATATTTTCAAATCATAACATCTGACAAATGACCCATATCCAGTATACATAAATGTCTCACTAAACTCAAGAGAAAATCAAACACCTTAATTATATAATGTTCAAAATATTTGAACAGATACTTGACCAAAGATGGTATCTAGACAGCAAATAAATACATGAAAATATGTTCAACATTATTAGTCATTATGGAAAAGCAAACTAAAGCCCAGAAAAGATACCATTACAGAGCTATTAGCAGGTCTAAAATAATAAATAGTAGCAATACCATGTGCTGGCAAGAATACAGAGAAACTGGAATTCTTATACATTGCTAGTAGGAATGTAAATTGGTATACTCACTCTGGAAAGTGGTTTGGAAGTTTCTTATAAAATTAAATACATACATATATGAGCCCACAATATCACTTCTGGGCAATTATCCCATAGAAATAAAAACATATGCTGGGCAAGGTGGCACACACCTGTAATCCCAGTACTTGGGAAGCTGAGACAGGAGGATCACAGGTTGGAGGACAGCCTCAGCAAATTAGCAAGACTCTCAGTAATCTAATAAGACCCTGTTTCAAAACAAAAATAAAAAGGGCTGGTGTGTAACTCAGAGGTAGAATGTCCCTTGGTTCAACCCCCAGTAACAACAACAGAAACCCAAAGCCAAACAAAAAAATTTTTAAAAAGGGCTGGGAGTACAACTTGGAGATAGAATGCCTCTGGGTTCAATCCCCAGTAAAACACACACACACACACACACACACACACACACACACACACACACACACATAAAAGCATGTTCACATAAAACCTGTATTATAATGTTTACAGTAGTTGCATTTGTAATCACCAAAAACTGGAATGAGTCCAAATGCACCTCAGTTGAAGAATGGGTAAACAAACTGGTACAAGCATGCACAGGAACACTGCTCAGCAATAAAAAGAAATGAACTATTGATACGCTTGGATGGATCACAAAGACATTATGCTGAATGAGAAAAAATCCAGTCTCAAAAGATCACATACTACAGGATTCTGTCTATATAACATTTTCAAAATGACAAAATTATAGGGACTGAGAACAGATCAATGGTTGCCATAGGGCAAAAGCTGGCAGAAATCTTGGGAAAAAGTACCAGTAGCTATATGTGCAGAGATAACAGGAAATCTTTATTCAGTAGTGACACTGAAAACTACTGAGACTTTCATGGAGAAGCTAATGTGACATGTGAGTAAAATCTTAAAATGTCAAGTACTACCATCAGGAAAATCTTTTTAAACAAAAAGGAAAGATCTACAAAGGTAGAAGATAATAAGTTGTGTTCAACTAGTCTCCATACCTAACTCCCACCACTAGGGACATTTGAAAAATCACTAGAAGCCGGGCACTGTGGCATATGTCTATAATGCCAGTATTAGCAGGGGTGGGGGGACTGAGATAAGAGGATCACAGGTTTGAGGCCAGCCTCAGCAATTTAGCAAGCCCCCCAGCAAATTACTGAGACCCTATTTCAAAATAAAAATATAAAATAGGGCTAGGGGTATAGCTCAGAGGTAGTAGAATGTCCCTGGGTTCAATTCCTGGTACCACCACCAAAAAAAAAAAAAATATATATATATATATAGTAATATATATATATATAGTAATATATATATATATATATATATATATATATATATATATATATACAATCTCACTAGATTTATTCCTAACTGCCTTCTCCATAAATATACCTGGCTATTACTCTATTTGGTTTAGATAAAAAGAGCAAACATTTATAGAGAATTACAATGTGCCAGAAACTGTCTTAAGATATATTTTTTCATGTAATTCTCTAAAGAACTCTATGAAGTAAAGACTGTTAGGATCTTGATTTTACAGGTAAGAAAATTGAGGCAGAGAGATTAAATGTCTTGTTTCTAGTCCCACAGCTTGGAAGTGAAGTGAAGGAACTATATAGCCTTATTACTCTATTCTCCAGCCTCTCCCTAATACACTCTTCAATCACTGAGCCTTGAGTGTATGTTTAAGTTCATTAAAGATGTAGAAATATTCGGGTGCAATGGCACACATCTGCAATCCACATACTTGGGAGGCTGAGATAGGAAGATCACGGGTTCAAAGCCAACCTCAGCAACTTAGAGAGATCATCAGCAACTTAGCGAGACCCTGTTTCAAAATAAAAAATAAAAAGGGCTGGGGGGTGTGGCTCAGAGGTTCAATGCCCCTGGGCTCAATTTCCAGTACCAAAAACAAAACAAAACAAAACCAACAACAAAAAAGGGGAATTGTAGATGCAAAGTAATGGGAGAGAGAGAGAGGAAGGGGAAGGGGTCCAGGGAAATGGAGGGGAAGGGAGGGGAGGAAAGGAGAGAGGAGCAAAAAAGAGTTGCCCTTTGTAGTGACTATAGGGTTTACTTTAGGCTGATGAGTATATTCTAAAATTGATTCTAGGACTAAAGATAAAACTCAGTGGTAGAATGCTTTATAGCACCTGTGAGATGCTGGGTTCAAGCACCACAAAATTAATTAATTAAAATTGATTGTGGTGATGGCTATACAAGTGTGAATACACACAAAAAAATCATTGAATGGCATACTATAAATGGGTGAATTTTGTGGTCCTAATTATTGCCATAAAGCTACTTAAAATAACAATCCCCCAAAAGTATATGTCTTAGATCTACTGCTTAGCAGGAACAGGGTGTAGAAAAGGGCCTAACCCCAGAGGCACGTTACTGACAGTATTTTCCCAGAGCCTTCAGAATCCACAAAGTTCACTTTTTGTTTCTTAGCACAGGCAAGATCTTTGCAGTAATTGTCACATCCTGGAGGAGGAGCAAAGTTCATCATCAGAAGCATGGAGTTTACATTGAAAATGCTACTGAATGGGATCAGGGATGAAGGGGGAGAAAAACAGATCACCTCTCATCTCAGACCAAATGCAGACTTTCTAAGTCTACTCAGAAAGCATTTTGGCAAAGTGAAAAAGCAATTAATTTGGCAGGCAGGGCTGGAGGAAAACCCTCCAAAGGGAAGCTCAACATGAAAAACAAGGGAAAATAAATGGAAAACAACAGGCTGTCCAGAAGAGGACAAGTCCCCAGGGATTGTCAGAGAGCTCCAACTTGTTCCTTCGTTTCTTTCTCTCATCCATGAGAGATCTAATCGCATTTGGTAATCTCGGGTAGAAACTCCTTAGCAGAGAGGACTGTGCAGTGTTTACTTCCTTGCTTCAGGGTTGCCAGTGACAAAGCCTAGATTTAGATGCCACTTAACACAGGAGGGAGTTCAGAGTGATTTCCCCAAGTAGAAATTTGTCAGGTCCTCCCATGCAGACCTGGGCTAAATAGGTAGAAGGTGAGAAAAAAGTTATGTCATCTACAACTTATGGAGGAGTGGCAATTAAAAATAAAGAAGCTAGTGATTATACTTGATTCCTATGAATTGCAGGAAGGAGTTATGGAGAGAAGAAAATGGATTACAAGGATTTCATTGTATTTCCATTTTAAAAAGGGTCAGCTGGGTGTGGTGGTGCATGCCTATAATACCACTACAAGGGAGGCTGAGACAAGAGGTTCAAAGGTTCAAGGCTATCCTCAGCAACGAAGTGAGACCCTCAGCAACTAAGTAAGATCCTGATTCAAAAAAATAAGCTGGGAATTTAGCTCAGAGGTAAAATGTTCCTAGGATCAATCCCCAGTACCAAAAGGAAAAAGGGTCACCCTTTAGATTCTTAAGTAATTTCCCTCATATCACCACCTCATCTCATTTCAGTTGTTTTAAAAGTAAAAACTTTTGAGAGGTACCATTTTCCAAGACTGTAACTTAAATTAATTTTTTGTGTGTGGTGCTGGGAATTGAACTCAGGAGATATTGATGTAGGATAGAAGAAATAAGTAGGCAGGAAGGAGACAAATGGGAAGGAAAAGCAAAAATATCACTTTAATATAAAAACCTGGAACTGAAGCGCTTCAGCC
This sequence comes from Graphiurus murinus, assembly GCA_004027655.1. Taxonomy (NCBI): domain Eukaryota; kingdom Metazoa; phylum Chordata; class Mammalia; order Rodentia; family Gliridae; genus Graphiurus; species Graphiurus murinus. The sequence goes on along the minus strand of PVLC010044899.1, from coordinate 7,459 downwards.
TCTAATCCACCCTTTGGAAGTTTCTTAGAGATCCCATACCTTAATCCCCTGAAGCCCTGCCCCCACCTGAGATTCAGGGCCAAGGAAACCTGAGATTCACAGCCAAGGTCAGATCCATCTTGAAACCTGAGGAAGAGGAGGATCCAACTTGGAACGCCCACCCATCGCCCACCTATGCCTAAAGAAGGAGGAGGTCCAGACTGCTTCTGTGCCCACCCCTCTTAAAAGCTTATAAAAGAAAGCATTTTCCTCACACGCTCTCTCTCTCTTGCCCTCCTGCTCACGCCTGGCCAGGAAGATGTCCGCTCACCTGTTTTCTCTCCCAGTTCCTTATTTTCCTAAATAAATTCCTACCTTTTGTTCCTGACTGGCACGTGTTAAAATTCTTTTTATCACGGAGGCCAAGGACCCACGAGTGGGACCGTGTTATCCCACAACAATATCTACTTCTCAGCTACAACCCCAGCCCTTTTCTCTTTTTGAGACAGGGTCTCATTAAATTGCCCAGGTTGGCCTCCAATCTGCAACCCTCATGCCTTAGCTGCCCAAGAAGTCGGATTACAAGCATGCATCACCACACCTGGCTACAATTAAATTCCCAAATCAATAAAATTGGAGTATGTTATTCTTTAATTAAATTCCATATTCTAGCCAGGTGTAGTGGCGGATGCCTGTAATCCTGGTACTTGGGAGGCTAAGACAGGAGAATTGCAGGTTCAAGGACAGCCTCAGCAAGTAGTAAGAGTCTCATCAACCTAGCAAGACCCTGTTTCAAAATAAAAATAAAATGGGGCTGGAGGTGCAACTCAGAGGTATAATGCCCCTGGGTTCAATCCCCAGTGCCACAAAAATTTTTTTAAAAAATCCATATTCTACCACCTTTTGAAAACACTTATACCTAGGAAGGCCCTACCACCAATCAAAATGCTATAAGAGCACAAAAATAGCAAAATAATTTAAACAAAGTTCTCAAAATATGTTGCAAGAAAAGATACTAATGTAGAACTGAGGAGAGCTGGGTTGCAAGTTCATTTTTATCTGTACTTGTGGAACCTTAAACACGCCTCCTGATACTCAGTCTCCCTCTCTGAAATATGAGGGGTTTAAACTAGGTCAGTAGTTCTCAACTTCACAGCAGGATGGGGGGATGCTTGGCACAGCGACTGGGGGCATTCTATTTACTAGATATTTAGCAATGCCCAGGACAAGTACAATGACGAACTAGCCTAAACAAAATCAAGAGTATATTACTTGGCTGGGAGTGGTATCACATGCCTGTAATCCCAGGCATGAGACAGGAGGATGCAGGTTCAAGGCCAGGCTCAGGAACTTAGATCCTGTTTCAAAATAAAAATGGCTGGTAGTATAGCATGGGGTTAGGCCACCCCTAGATTCAATCCCTAATACCAGAAACAAGAGTATATTACTTGCCTCCCCTCCCCTAAAAAACTGTATAAAATAATTAAGATCTCATCAAGTCCTAAAATTCTTTGCCTTAGGCCAGTGCAACAAACACACACTGTTACACCGCGATTATCCTACTAATTCAAAACAGTGGTGAAGCAATCATCTTTTGCTTGGAGAAAAGAAAAAGGGAAAGAAAGGAATGACACTGCATTTCATTTCCTAAAATGTCTGATTAATAAAACCTCTTGTAGAACTCAGCATGATAAGAATAAGTTCTGAATCTACCAGTGAACCTTACAACTTAAGACACCACCCCCCTCTCTCTCTCTCTCTCTCTCTCTCTCACACACACACACACACACACACACACACACACACACACACGTAACTTTATTAACTGCAACCAGATGTTCCTTAACAACCATTTGTTTAAAAAACCACAAACAGTAAATTCCATTAGACTCTGTTGTTCACATTTGAAATCCAAGTAAGCCCGAGATAGAGGCAAGTAAGAAAAGGTTGAGAAAGTGCTCAGAGAACAGGGAGATATTCGCTCTGCTGCTTCCATGTGTTTCAGGCCAATAAAAAAAAAAGATGGTTGTTTATCAGCTTCATCCCAAGAGTCAAGAGGGTGGAGCTGGAGAAGTTTTGCTTATTAATTTAATTTACAATTTTAATGCCTGCTCTGAAATTCTTCCCATGAATCTCAATTATGTATTCTGCCTTATAGTTGAAAAACAATGGGTTCTTTGTTTCCACTACTCCTCAACCCCAAGGTAAATCAGTTGGAATAAAAACTCTATTTCCAAGGACTTAACCACAAACTGCTGGGAACTAGCAATTAACTTACTGATATAATACCAGCAGCCAGAGAGCACAGAACATCAAAGACAAAGAGAAGGGCCAGCATCTAAATAAAATGTTTTGAGAGAATAATTTTGAGAAAAAATAGCTTTTCTTATTTTTTTGGGGGGGGGACACAAATGGTGAGAACGCTATCCAAACCCATGGTTAAGCAAAGCCAAATTTAACTCCTTCCTGAAACTAGATAAGAGACACAGTGAAGAGACCATTTCCTTTTAAGGAATTATTTTGTTAAAAAACCAGTTCTATGGCAGAAAAGGCAGACCTCTGTGGCCAGCCCTACCTTGGCAGCAGTCTCCTAAGAATATAGCCTAGAGTTCCAGAAATTTTAAAATCCTGAATCTGCACTAGTAGTTTTTGCCAGTGGCTTCACTGGGCTCGTATCCAAATTCTAGGGTCTAATGTTTCAAAATAAGGCCAAACCCAGTACTGAACAATCATCCTTACTGTTTAGCAGTCTTACTTCTAAGAATCTTTTGCTACCAGCAAATTCTCATTTAAACTGCGGGAACCAATATCCATATTTGGCTCTGATGAACATGTCACTTGCCTTGCCACCCACCAGTTGACTCTTCCTAGCCAATATATCTGCAACTGTTATTAACCTACATCATCCTACACAGGCCTTATTAAAAGCCAGTTGCATTGGGTCAGTTTATTTTGTAAATTCAACAAGGAAGGGGAAGGACAAACATCTTGTCTCCAGTAAACATCTGCAAAGGGTGGAATATAAGAAAATCCAAGGTAAACTCTAGCCACTTTAATGGCAAAGAGAAGTGATGTTTAACTGTCAGAATGCTTCCTTCTCTCACTTCTCTCACCGCTGCTCCTGAATATCAGAGAACAATAAACAAAGGGCAATGGAGCCAGACCACCAAAAGATACCTACCTGAGCTTTATTTACCTTTTTTTTTTCTTTTTTCTTAGTACTGTAGAATGAACCCAGAGCCATTCTACCTCTGAGGTACAACCCCAGCCCTATTTTATTTTTTATGTGGAAACAGGGTCTCACTAAGTTGGAGAGTGCCTCACTAAGTTGCTAAGGCTGGCCTTGAATCTGTGATCCTCCTGTCTCAGCCTCCCAAGAACTGGTATTACAGGCATAGCCACAACACCTAGCAATTTTTTTTCTTTTCAAATGGACATCGTAAATTCATATACAAATAAAATTCTCTTCACCCTCTTTTCTTCCTCCCTCACTCTCTCTCTCTCATCCACTGGAAAGTAATGATGGCTGTAATTTCTAAGTATATCCTAAATCTCTACACATTCCTCATCACGTCCACTACCACTTTAGTCCAAGCCACCATTATCTCTTGCTCAGAGCACTGCAATGTCTCCTAACCAATTTCCATGCTTCTATCCTTTACAGCTATAACAGCAATACCTAAAGTAGTGCCTGGAATACAGCAAGTATCCACTAAATATTTACACAATGAATGAATGAATGAGCCGGGCGTGGTGGCACATGCTTGTAATCCTAGCATTTGTGAGGCTGAGACCAGAGGATCCGGGTTCAAGGCCAGCCTCAGCTACCTAGTGAGACCCTCTGCAACTTGGTGAGACTGTTTCAAAATAAAGAATAAAAAAAATAGGGCTGGGGGTATAGTTCGGAGGTAGAATGTCCCTGAGTTCAATCCCTAGTACCAAAAAAAAAAATCCCCAGTACTAAAAAAATAATAATAATTTTAAAAAATTAATGAATGAATACTCACCAAATTTTTGAGCACTTACTTAGCAAAACTGTGCTAGGTTCCATGGGTGACAAAGACAAACAAAACATGGTCCCTGCCTGGAAGGGGTTCAAAAGAGATGCAGAGATATTAAATAATTATGATACACTGTAGGGAATGCAGTAATAAAAGTATAAGGCAAAAGTCCTGGAAGTATAGAAGAAGAATCATCTCACTGTTTTTGGATACAATGCAGAAGCTTTCCAGATGAGAAGAAATTTGAGCTGGACTTTGAAGAGTGAGTCCATATGTGAAGGGTATGGCAGGCAAAAGGAACAGCATAAGAACAGAGTCTTAAGCAAAGATATGGGGCACTAGAACAGAGACTATTTCAGGAAACAATAAGTACTTTGGTAGGTGGAAAATATACATGGGAGAAAGAAGCTAGAAGAGATAGGCTATAATCATATTATGTAGGGTGTTGTATGCATTAAGAAGTTTGATACTAATTCTTACAGACAATGGAGGATCAGCTGCATTTTCTATTGAGGAGTGAAAAGGATTCGCCCATTCAACAGATATTTATTGTCTGATCAGATCTGTTTTCTAGGACAATAATCCAAGCAACCCAGAGGCAAGAGTGCACTAGAGTGGAAGAAACTGAAGAAAGACAGAGAAATTATAAAGCTGCTGCCAATTCAGCTGGATTTTTTTTGTACTGGGTATTGAACCCAGGGGCCTTTTACCTCCAAGCTACACCCCAGACCTTTTTTAAATTTACTATCTTATTTTTCGGTATGGAGATTGAACACAAGTGCATTCTACCTTCGAGCTACACCCTGGCCCTTTTTATTTTTATTTTGACACAGAGCCTTGCTAAGTTGCTGAGGACCTCACTAAATTGCTGAGGCTGGTCTGGAACCTGATGTTCTCTTGTCTCGGTTTCCCAAGTACTAGGATTACTGGCATGTACCGCCAAGCCCAGCTAACAGGATGTTTTAAACACCATAGATCCTGGCTTCACCCCAGAACTACAAAATCTCTTAGGATGGAAATTGTTTTTATGATGAAAGAACACATGTTCAAAATGCACAGAGGGTATGAGTTGAAAATACTTGTCTCTCTCCCCACTTTTCTGCATCAACAACTACCCTTACCACCTTGCCTCCAGTCCCATTGCAAGTGAGAGCAAACACAAGCGAGCAAGAGAGAGAATGATTACCCGGTGTCTCCCCTCCAGATTCTGATTCAGTGGGTCAGCTGGGCCTAGGAAACAATTACCTTACATGGGAGCTTGTAAAGGGCTACCTATTAAAATCACCTGGGAGCCTATTAATGGCTCAATGACCAATCCTTACCAAGCTATTCCAACAAAGAGAAGAAGCTATAACACTTCCTAATTTATTCCATGAAGCCAGCTGTTATGGGTTGAATCTGAAAGTACCCTAAAGGCCATTTGCTAAAGTCTTGGTTGCCAGCCTGTGTCCATATTAAGAGGTTGTAGGGGTGGGACCTAGTTGGAGGACTTAGGTCACTGAGGCAGAATTGAAGGTTATATTTTATTTTATCTCTGGCCCCTTCCTCCCTCTCTCTGCTTCCTAGCATATAATTATTGGATATATGATTAAATGACTTTCAAAAAAGATACCAAGATCATTCAATGGGGAAAAGACAGTCTTTAACAAATGATACTAGGAAAACTGGCTATCTTCATACAAAAAAAATGAACTTGGAACCTTACCAGGTGCCAAAATTGAACTCAAAAAGAACAAAGTGAACAGGCATTGGTGTATACTTCTGATCCTAGTACTTGGGAAGCTGAGACAGGAGGATCACAGATTCGAAGCCAGCCTCAGAGATCCTACTTCAAAAAATAAAAAGTTAAGGGGGGGGGATGCAATGGAGATATAGCTCAAAGGTAGAGTGCCCAAGGGTTCAATCCCTAGTACAAAAAACTGGAACAAAGGGAGTTGGCATTATAACTCAGTGGTAGAGTGCTTGCTTAGCGTGCACATGGTCCTGTTTTCAATTCCCAGGACTACAAAAAGAAAAAAAGATAAGAAACTTAAACATAGGGGATAAACTTTTTTTCTGGTACTGGGAATTGAACCTAGGGCCTCATGAATGCCAAGCTAGTATTCTGTCATTGAACTATAAAACTCTTTTAAAAAAAAGACATAGGGGAAAATTTCATGATATTGGATTTGGCAATGATTTATCAGATAGGACACCAACACTGGCAACAATAAAAAAACAATAAACTGAACTTCACCAAACCTAAAAACTTTTTTATATCAAAGGACAACATAAAGACTGAAAAAGCAACCTACAGAATGAGTAAAATATTTGCAAATTATATATCTAATCAGAGATGCATATCTAGAATATATAAATAACTCTTACAACTTAATAAAAATCAAAATGAGCATAAGACCTAAAGAGAAGTTTCAGTCACAAATAAAGAAACGTATAAAATGTGGTAATAAATACAATAGAATGCTGTTCAACAGTAAAAATGAATAAAATTCTGATACATGCTACAAAATAGATAAATCTGGGCAATATTATGCTAAATTAAAGAAACCTGAAACAAAAGTACAAATATTACATGATTCTACTTATATCAGGTACCTAGAATAGGCAAATTCATAGAAACAGAAAACAGAATGGTAGTAGCCAAGGGCTGAGGGGAGGGGTAAATGGGAGCTGTTATTTAATTAGCACAGAGCTTCTGTTTGAGATCATGAAAACGTACTGAAACTACACAGCAGCAATGGTTGTAGACATTATGAATGTATTTAGTGCTGCTAAATTGTATATATGTGTGTGTGTGTGTGTGTGTGTGTGTGTGTGTGTGTATGGTTAAAATGATCATCTTTGTGTTATGTATATTTTGACACAAAAAAGAAAAACACCTCAGTTCCCAGGCTCACATTCCCTACCAATTACATTAGAATCTCTAGGAGTAGTCCAGGAACCAGTATTTTTAAAGCACCCCAGGTAATTCCAGTGCTCAGCCAAGACAGAGAACCAGGGCTTCCCCACCCCCCTTGACTATGAACGCCCAACTGTGCTTTTCCCAGCCCACATTAGATCATCAGCTCTACTCATTTTCCAAGTTGTCTCTGAATACTCATTTCTACAGTGACCTGCCTAGCATGCTCAAAGCCAGGGATTTGATCACCAGCACTGCAAAAAATATGTGTCTAATGAGAAAATGCATACAGATACAATGATATTATATCTGACAATTTGCTTCAGAGTAACCCAGGCCAGGGGCAGGAAAAGAGTGTGAGAGATATTGATAAAAGCAGCCGGCGTGGTGGCGCACGCTTGTAATCCCAGCATTTGGGAGGCTGAGACCGGAGGATCCGGGTTCGTGGCCAACCTCAGCTACCTAGTGAGGCACTCTGCAACTTAGTGAGACTCGGTTTCAAAATAAAGAATAAAAAAATAGGGCTGGGGGTGTAGCTCGGAGGTAGAATGCCCCTGAGTTCAATCCCCAGTACCGCAAA
>PVLC010044898.1:0-11711 GCA_004027655.1 Graphiurus murinus | reverse complement strand
GAGAGAGAGAGAGAGAGAGAGAGAGAAGATCATTAAAGAGGAATGTGTGATCATCAGGGTTGTGCAAGCTACTGAGAGCGTGTGGGAAGGGAAGTGAATAGCTTATGTGGAGGAGTTGGGAGAGGGTTTTAGAGGAGAAATGAGGGCGCCCCGGGTGCAGGGAAAGATATAGAAAGGCAAGACATCACTTAAGGGCAGGGCTGCTGTGCATGACTGTGTAGGTTGCACACTGCACAAAACTCTGTTTGTGTGCATTGGGGGAGCACTCACTACACAAACAGTGTTCTGTGCAGTGTGGTGGTTCTGTGAAAGGAAAAGCAGAGGAGATGGAAGGCAGGGTGGGTATAATGGAAGTGAGGGAATGGGCCAGAGCAGGTAGGGCGAGGTGAGGCTGTCAGAACATAAAGGGTCTCCTATGCTGAGGAGTTTGAAGTCTACTCTGTTGGCCACTGGAAGCTAAGGAACAAAAACCAGAGATGAGAAGGTTCAGAGGCAGGGCTGGGAAGATGGAGAGAGCCTGGGGAATTTTCCCAAGCTGAAGGGGTTTTGTAGAGAGCTGGCAGTCCTCCCTGCGGGTGAAGGTATCCATTGGACAGGTGAGAACTTTGCATGGAGAAGATTAGGATTTCTGGGCTGGGACTAGGAGTCAGGATTCATAAGTAGAGGCAGAATAAGGGTTATGGCAGAAGATTGTCTTCAGATTAGATTGAGGAGAGTTTCTGAAAGTCACTTTGTGGTCACAGGTCATCAAATACTGCAGAAAGATGAGCTGGAGTAAGGCCTGACTTGGAACTACTCATCCAGGATTTGCCAGGGTCCTTGGCATATGGTGGGGAGAGTTTGATTGAAAGGAGCGAGCTTTGCAGGACAGTTGGAGATGTGAGACTGTGGCCTGGAGACACCTAAGAACTCAGGTTTTCTTATCCCCTTGGGAAGGACACATGTCCGCTGGAGTCAGAGGCCCTAAGCACTAGTCTCATTTCTCCTTGAATAATGAGACTTCTACATGCGTGGATAACTCAACCATCATTCCTTTTCCTGTACCTCCACTCACTCACAAAATCCTTGATCGAGGCCAGGCTACAGAGGGGCACCGAACTACAGGACAGAAAAGAACCTCGTGCTCTTCAACGGTGTGCTGTGTGCTGGGTTCACCTGCACACCTTCACACTGCTGTCTCCTACCTTGGAATAAGTTCTCAGCAACACTCCTCCAGGTGCCTCCACCCACCCCCCCAGCACAGGACCACCCCTAAATACTCTGCAAAGCTCATCACATGACTTCATATCGCCTGACAGGTATCTGTCTCCTACAATGGGTTGCAAGCACATCAAAGAACAGAGACTTGGCCCCATTCAGTTTTTATAGGGCATATTTTTGGCAGTCCATTCAATAAAAAAAATCCAGTAAATCAACGGAATAGAATAGAGGACATGGAAATAAATCCATGCAGTACAGCCATCTGATTCTTGACAGAGGTGCCAAAAACACATTTTGGAGAAAACACAGCCTCTTTATCACATGGTACTGGGAAAACTCATTATCCATATGTAGAAGATTGAAACTCGGTTCTTATGTCTTACCCTGTACAAAGATCAATTCAAAATTAATCAGACCCAAGTATAAGACCTGAAACTTTGAAACTTCTAGAAGAAACATAGGGGAACATTTCAAGATTGAGGCACAGGAACAACTTTCTGAATAGGACTCCAAGAGCTCAGGAAATAAAGCAAAAATTGATAAATGAGACTATCAGATTAGTAAGTTTCTGTCCAGCAAAGGAAACAATTAAGAGAGTGAAGAAACAACATACAAAATGGGGAAAATCTTTTCCAGCTACTCTTTGGCTGCCTGGGATGGAACAGATGTGCTTTTTCATTTTCTTATCTTCCCTCCCTTTTTCTCAAAAAAAAAACAAAAAACAAAAAACAAAAAACAAACAAACAAAAAAACCACATCAAAAAAACCAAATGACCCAATCGAATAATGGGCAAATGAACTGAATAGATACTTCTCAAAAGAAGTACAAATGACCAAAATTATACAGAAAAATGTTTAGCATCTTTCGCCATGAGGGAAATGTGAATCAAAACTACGTTGAGATTCTATCTCACCCCAGCCAGAATAGCATGAATCAAGATATTACAAAAACAAGGTATGCTGGTGAGGATATGGAGAAATAAAAGAACCCTTATACATTGTTTGTGGGATGGTAAATTAGTACAGTCACTATGGAAATCAGTATGGAGGTTCCTCAAAAAACTAAAATAGATCTACCATATAATCTAGCTATACTACTCCTTGGTATATATCTGAAAGAATTAAAGTCAGCATACTATAGAGATACCTGCATGCTCATATTTATTATGACACAATTCATAATGGCCAAGTTAGGGAATCAGTCTAGGTATCCATCAACAGCTGAATGGATAAATAAAATGTCACACACACACACACACGAGTACTACTCAGCCATAAAGAAGAGAAAAATCATGCCATTTGCAGGAAAATGGACAGAACTGGACATCTTTAAGCCAGACTCAGAAAGACAAGTGTCACATTTTTTCTCATCTGCAGAATGTAGAAAAAACAATTTGATGAATGGATGTGTCACTTCTTGTTTGAAAGCCATACCTGTGGATAAATTTGGGCAGATGGTACATCATCCCTGAACATCAGAGTCCTTACAGGAATTGATTGATTTCAACTTCTCTTCTTCTTTCTGGGATCAATGCACAGGAGTGGAATGAATCGAGTTCTGAATCCAAGATAGGGAAAGATTTGGCTGGCATTCCTCTTTTCTTTTTCTGCAAGTTTTTGTTTGCTTGTTTTCCTGGAGGTTTATATCTTCAGCTTGAGCTCAGGTTCGTAGGTACTTAACCCACCATGGCCACTGGTAGAAAAAGTCCAAACCTTGGCGAGCCAGTGCCTCGCTTTCTAATTAAAGCAAATCATGCGACTTCACTCCTTCGAGTCCTTTTCTCTTTTTTTTTTTTTTTTTTTTTTGCGGTACTGGGGATTGAACTCAGAGGCATTCTACCTCCGAGCTACACCCCCAGCCCTATTTTTTATTCTTTATTTTGAAACCGGGTCTCACTAAGTTGCGGAGTGCCTCACTAGGTAGCTGAGGCTGGCCGTGAACCCGGATCCTCCGGTTTCAGCCTCCCAAATGCTGGGATTACAAGCGTGCGCCACCACGCCCGGCTTGAGTCCTTTTCTCTTAAACCATCATTAATGAAGAGATCTTGAAAATGAATATGGTTTTCACTCGAAGGAAAAAGGGAGGGAAGATAAGAAAATGAAAAAGCATGTCTGTTCCACCCCAGGCAGCCAGCACTAGGGAGGGCCACTTTAGATTTGCCACCTCCCTTCCCCCCATTCCATGCTAGGAGATGGCAAAGATGGGGCATGGTGCGGGGTGCTGGGGCTTGACCCTCATGGCTGGTCAACACTGCACCTTGGAAGGGGGCACCTCGTGGAGCTTCATTCCTGCTCTGACCCACCGCTGCTGGGTCTGGAAAGCTAGCTCCCGCCCTCCCCAGTAGCATCCCTGCTTCTGTTTCACGGTAGGGGAAGACAATGAGTAAACAAGCACCCCTGGTGATGCTGGAGGGAGCCTGAGCGGTGGCCACCCTCATAGCACAGACTCTCTTCCTTGTGTGCAGTCGGTGGAGGCCTCCTCAAATCATTAACTGGGGAAGTCTGTGGCCATCCTGCAAAGTCCAGTGCTGCGAATCGCAGTGGCTCTCCTGCTGGCTCTTAGATGTCCCCTCAGTCTATCACACTTCACCTAGGGAATCTGTCGTCTGCCTGACGTGTTAATCATGTATGTTTCTGTTAGCTGCTCATCACTGCACGGGTCCTGAAGGCTGCGGCCGTGCCCCAGAAGAAAGAATGCTCTATCCCCCTCTGGTGCACCCCACGGGAGCCCCACCAGGGTCAGCCCCCCAGTGCATGAGGTGCTCATTCTGCAGAAAGCCCCAACCTATGACACTGTGTGTGATCGTAATTCTCTTCCCTTTGGAATAATAATCCGTTTCCATTATGAACAATCTGAAAAAATATTAAATTCTTGACTACTGCATGGTAACATTGCATTTTTAAAAGATCATTAGCAATGGTCGTTTATTGAATCCTTAGAAAATACAACCATGGGGCATTCTATAATTGAATCACAGTGGACCATTCCCCCCTCAGTGGGATCCAGTAACTGCTGGATCCAGGCTCTTGACCTGAGGATATTCCATGCTAGAAAGAGTAAAGCCGGGACCAAACTTGCTATTGGACATAAGGAGAAAAATTAAAACTATGAATATTGGTTTATTTTGGAGCAAGCAGAATACAGGTTATGACGCAACATTGTGCTGACTTCCTATCTGAGCCGAGACTGAATCAAGGGTTGGGACACTTGACACATAACTCTTTTTTTCTTTTTATACCATTGTTTTTCAGTCGCAATTATCTTTCTCGTCACGAATGGCTTTCAGTGAGCTCGATCACAAAGACGATCATTTGGGCAGAGATAGCTGAGGCTGTCTCATCTCCCTCCTGGGACCCTCTTCATCCTGTGCTATTTACAGCTCCAGCTCCCCACTGCCATCCTGTGTGCTAACCTTCTAGGCAATTTCCTTTTCTTTGAGTGCTCGTGAGTCCTTTCCTCCCCTTTCCTTGTGACTCTCTCTTTGACCCCAGTTGCTCCAATTTAACAATACTGATATCATTATATTTAAAAATGATAATGCCACAATATATTTTTGGTAGTTTTATAAAGCATCCATTTTGTCAGCTCATTCGTGAGTGTTTTTGTGTTTTGATCATGCTACCCATGAAGCCTCATAACAGGAGAAGGCAAATCCCAAATGTCTCGCCTCAGAAGAAATGAAAAAAAAAACAAGTAAGTGGCAGAACTAGTTGTTAAGTGAGTGACTCACACATCTGGGCTTAGAGGAGAGGACTCAATTATCTGCATCTGTGTCACTCTAGGGTCTTCAGAGCATTGTGGCATTTTTTTTATTTATCAATACCGGCCTCATAATTTTCTGCAAAGCCAAGTTGATGGGCCCATTTTACAGATGAGCCTTAGAGAGTCCAAGCAACACACCCAGAAGGACATGCTGGTCAGTGCCAGGGCTGGGGTTCCTAGCAGGTCTCTGTTTTAAGAGTATTGAAGGAAACTGGGGGGATGGTGCAAGCTTGAATAAGCAGATGAAGGGGGGGGTGGTTTCTGGGTGAGGAGGCCTCAGGTGGAAATCAGCTTGGGATGCAGCAAATGATGAGAAATTAAAGCAGGATGGGAGATCTGGAGTGTGTTGCAGGGCTTTTGAGTTTGGGGTGAGATATAGCTGGCTCTTAGTATTTCACAGGAAGGTCTGCTCAGGCTGCTGGGATGCTCTGTCCTTATCTGCACTCCCCCAAGCCCGTTCAGTCTCATTGTCCCCCATCCTTTATCTCCTGCAACATGGGCTGGGTAGACTGTCCCTGTGAAATGGAAAACAGTCTTTTCATCCTGCAAGCAACTGAGTTCTGCCAGATAGCATCCAGATAAGGCACCCAGCACCTCTCCCAATGTGTTGCACACAGTAAGTGGTTCCTGGCAATAAAAACCTTCAATGTAGAAAGAACTTAGGGGAAAAAAAAATCTTTGAATTGTTATTTTTCCCTGAGGTCTTAAGGAAGAAAGGAAGTTTACTTAAAGGGGAGCACTTTTCCATAGACTCTAGTAGCTAGTAATTTGGGCCTGTAAAACTGTATTCCAATGACAGTCTGCCCTCGTTGTCTTGAAAATCACTTTTGACCCAGGAAGCTGGCTCCAGGAAGCCACTGTTGATGTATTTAAATGAATACAGCTGGATTACTCTGATGTATTGATCCAGGGGACGTGCTGGGGAGCCCAGGGGACAGAACTTGAAGTCGATCCAATGCATTTTGAACACAAGTTTATTTTATTGCCACATTTGTGGAAAGCCCCACCTCCGAGCTGCTGCAGTGGGCAGTGTGTGTGCACGACGCCTGTGCTCCGAGCTCGGTTCCTCCTCATGTCTCGTCCCCCTGGTGCCTCATGCTCCTGTGTTCTTCCTTTTTGGGCGATTTCCTTTGACCCGATTTGAAAATACCAGTCAGAGCTCAAGCTCCTAATATTTTCCAGGCATATTCCCTTAAGCTTCCTGAAAGCCCCCAGTAAGCCTGGCATGATGGCACATGCATATATATAATTCTAGTACTTGGGAGGCTGAGAAAGGAGGATCACAGGCTTGAGGCCAGCCTAGCAATCTAGCAAGACCTTGTTTCAAATTAAACAATAAAAAGGGCTGGTAGAATACCCCTGGGTTCAATTCCTAGTACCACCACCACCACCAAAAAAAAAGAAAGAAAGAAAAGCAAGCTGATGGTGGCTGCTGCTTTCTGCTTCCCTTCACAAGGTTGGACTGGATCAGGCCTCTTCCCCGGGCAGTCCTCCTCAGCTGCCTGGGCCCGGTGGAGGCAGGCAGGCCTGTGTACGCCCTGGGGGCTTCCTGGAGGAGGCTGTATCTGAGGGCCAGGACCAGGGCTCTTGGGGATTGTGCGAGAGCCCAGTCCTGTCCCTGTGGGCCAAATGGACCTCTCTCGAAGGCCAGGCTTTTCCTCTCCAGAAAGCGGCATCGGCGGCCTTCCTAGCCAGGAACGGTGGGGAGCCCACAGCAAACCTCGCCTTGCTCCATATGCCAAAAACACCAAAGTCCAAAGAAGCCAATCCACTTTGGACGGCGTGCGGAGACGTGATGGATATGCGGCTCCTGGCGCTCCTGAGCCAGGAACAAGCAGGGAAGCGCAGCCGCAGGGAGGCGACGGCCAAGACAAAGGCCGCCTTTGTGCGGCTCCGAGGAAGCCAAGCTGGCCATTCTTCAGGAGCTGCCCAGAGCAGACCTGCCGTCCAGACCCCGTGTTCTAGATGAATCCTTAGCACAGGAAGAGAACTGGCCTCACAGGTTCCAGGAGGGGTTTTCAGACATCGTCGTCCTTCAGAGATGTGTGGTCGCCAGTGATTTGGAGACTTCTGATATCTGGGCTCTGATTTGAAGGGCGCTGTTATGAAGAACCCGCAGCTACCCAGGGAAGAGGGGGAAGCTGTCTTTAAAAATGCCAGTTGTGGTCCTCCAAAGCCACTCTCACAGCCCAGTGAAGCGTACAGTGTCACGCTCAAACCTGGACTGGGCCGGGCAGGCCAGTCAGACAAGGATCCGAATCAAACTCAGGTGACCCAACTGCGTGATCAGGTTCACCTCGACCTGTTTCTGTTATTGAGAAAGAAGAGAGAGAGAGAGAGAGATCAGATAAGATCTATCCTACTTTCTCAGGCTTCTGTTCTTGAACTTGATGGCTGGAAAGGGACGTTAAGAGGTTATGTTGTCCATCATCTCTTAATTTAGATAAAAGTCATTACTCTTGGGGTAAACATTTCCCGAATCTCAACACGTGCCAATATCTGTGCTAGGTGCCAACTGCTCTTTTCTTACGACTATATCATCTAATATAGAAGACAAACACACAAACAAGCAATTGTAATGCTGTGCAATCAATATTGTCATAGGTGTATGGCCACTCAGGACAAAGCTCCCTTCTTTGTAAATTCTGTAGCCAAGAAGATGGCTAGTCGGCTGCTCAGAAATGCATGCTAACATGGTCGCAGGCCCCGGGGGCTTTATGTATGCTGGACCTCTCTTGCCTGTGGTGATGGTTTAATAGTCTGAAGCAAGCTCCTCAAAGGGCCAAAGCATATCAGCTCTCTTGTCATTTTGTCACAATAGACCAGAGCAGAAGATATGGATGGACTCTTTGAATTCACCCAGCCCGCATCTCACCTGGGGGAAATGAGTCTATGTTGGTGATTCACTGTGGGATGCTTGGAAGACCCAAGGGGTTTTGCTTCTGCCAGGTACTTTGCCCTTCATTATTCCACGGTTAGTTTTTTCTATTCTCTCAATGCCTTGAAAGAACGTCTTGAGTCCCTCTGATCTAGAAAATAAACTTGAATGTTGACAGGAAGAAACAAATTCCCTGCTTGCACTGATCTGGGTGGAATTTCGCGGTCAGATTTGCCGCAGCTCATTTTGCTTCCCTTTCTGCCATTTTGAGAACAGCCCAAGGTGAAACCCCGCTGAGATACCAACCGATAGCCCCACCCTTGGCAGCCACAGGAAGGGCATTTTCCAGGCACAGCCTTCCTAGGAGATGGATCTTAGCAAAACCAGGAACTGGGCTGCCACGAAGCGCAGTTCATCTTGATTTCTGGCCGCCTCGCTGTGAGCACTTGTTGACATTTCCATCGTGGTGCTGGATTGGACCTGGAGGGGTTCAGCACTCTTCTCTCCTCAAATTGCCAAAGGTATTTATGGTATTGCAGCATAAGGAAGGGGGAAAATCACTTCCAACGTTCCACAGAAAGCTTTCCAGAAATTAAGTCACTAACTAGGTCCTTCTCTGAGCTTTCAAAGGCTCTATCTGCAGTCATCCCTTAGTTAACTATGGGGGATTCTGGATAGTAGGGGTCACTAGTGAGGTCTCCAGATCTGTAATTCTACTGCACCTCTTGATGGAGAGCACCTTTGGATTGTCACGAGGATGTTTTCCCTTAGCAACCCACCGGTCAAGACTTTATTCGATTGTTTCCCTAGCAAAAATCCCACATGTTATTTCTGAAGAGAGTATAAGATTATTGCATTTCCCCTGTGGAAATCTGAGAAGCCTGCCTTAATTGACACCAGCAAAACACTTGGCACCAAAGACTTGCAGATTCAGCTAGGAGCAAATGAAAAGCTTGTCTCTGCTGTAAAAATTTCATTTTTGGTGAATGGTCCAATTCATATGCAGAGTCAGAAGCTAGAATTCCAGAGGGATGGTTCCATCTTTGGTTTTAATTGATACTCCCCCCCCCCACACACCACCACCACTGAGATGATTGATTGTGAAATTTTTTATGTAAGAGAAATAACATAGTGATCCTTTCTAATGCTGTTTCTCTAAGGGAAAGTTAAAAGGGCTATGTAAGCAGTTAAATGTTGTAGTACTCTATGAGGTAGAACACTTTAGAACATTAATTATTACCCAGGCTAATGAGATATCATTGGGTCAACTATAAAGCAAGTTCAGAGGCAATCTTATTTACCAGGGAAGCAAACCTTTGACAAAATAAAGTGACTTGGGGCAATGATTTGAAGAAGGATGCTTTTCCTGCCCCTGCCCAGGTTTAACTGGAACAATTCTATGTTTGAGCGCATTAAATATTGGGGTTCAATGTAGACTTAATTTTAAAAAGGAATTCAGCTTTCAAAATGTTTAGTAAAATTCTGTGTAAAATATTGCCTTCCTCCTGCCAAAATTTTGTGTCATTTATTTTTTCTTTTCAAGCATATATACCAGCTTTTAAAATGCGCAGTTGAAGCCAGGCGTGGTGGCGCACGCTTGTAATCCCAGCATTTGGGAGGTTGAGACCGGAGGATCTGGGTTCATGACCAGCCTCAGCTACCTAGTGAGGCACTCCGCAACTTAGTGAGACCCAGTTTCAAAATAGAGAATACAAAATAGGGCTGGGGGTATAGCTCAGAGGTAGAATGCCCCCGAGTTCAATCCCCAGTACCGCAATAAATAAATAAATAAATAAATAAATAAATAAATAAATAAATAAATAAATTAAATACGCAGTTGGATACACTCCCACACATTCTTATACTCTCTGTAATACCCAGCCATGTTAGCCAGTTTGTGCATGGGGAACATAGCATAGGTCAAGTTGTGGGAGGATGAAGTATGAGGTCCATGCAACTTGGTTGGCAAGAAGGTGGGCTGTGTGTTTGCTCTGTGTGATACACTTTGCCAATAGGAACGCCCAGATTCAAGCAAAAGAAGAGGAAAAATCCCCCCTCGCAAAAAGGTTAGCATGGCCTGACAGTTTCATTAACTGATAAAATATATATGACTCTTTGGAACCATGCATACCAAAGAGTTTTGACCTCTTCAAGTTTGTAGCTGCTGGCAGGGGTTCACTTATTTAATGCAGCCACTTATTTTTCAGAGCTACCCTCAGTATCTCTGGCATTAAAACCTTCATGGGGAGCACAGAACACCTCTCTGATGGTGCACTCTATTTTGGGGGACACACCAGAAATCATGAGGAACAAAACTGGGTAAGTGGGGGGGTCATCGGCTTGGGTAATGAGGTTTCAAGTAATAATATATGGAGGCCAATGTTCCTCTGGATTCATTAACTGATTTGGAGGAAGATATATATAAATATATATATATATATACATACATATACATATATATGTATATATAATAAATATAAATTATATATATGTGTGTATATATATATATATATATATATATATATATATATATATATATATATACATACTTTTTTAAGTCATTCTTTCAATCACTGCTTATTGAACCTCTTTCCTGAACAGGCAAATTTTCCTCAGTCACTATCTCTTACCATTTTTTAAATTAAAAACATTTTGCCTCTTAGCCAGTATTTCTCATTGCTTTACAGCAACTGTTCCATGTCATTTCAGTGCCGTGAAAATCAACGATTGCTTGAAGGATCTCAAATGCTTCTTTCAGCTGCCATATTTAAGAGTCAGGCTCCAGGAACTGAGCTTGCATTCCATAATATTTGGGTGGTTGACCACAGTCTGCAGTGATTCTGGGCTATTTTTAGAGGGCGAGTTATGCAGCACGTCTATTTACATTGGTCAAATTAGCGGACTTCTTGGCAGGTGTCCCTTTCCTTTCTGGATATGTTGACACCACCTTCATTTTGTTGCTTCTAAAGAGGCCTCGGCTTCTCGGGGGCACACGTGCCGCATAATTGCAAAAGAATAACAGCTATCTCAAGCATCTGCTTACGTAATCCATTCCTTTTTCTCAGAAAGTGCCACCAATACAAGCAGTATTTTTTAACGTCCCCCCCCCCTTCCACAACACACACACACATGATAGTAACCATGCTATCAGACCAAGGAACTAAGTCTAGAGGAGCAATAAGGATGTTACGTAGAATACCATTCCCTTCATTTCAGAGAACTCTGTCCTTATCAATGCTTTGCTTTAATTTTCTTGCTTGTAAAATATGCTGGCAGGAGGCGAGGGCCTGTTTGAAATGTAGGGAGGGAAGCATGATTTCCAAACGCATGGAATGAGCTGAGATGGGAGATTGTGAAAGCTCTGTAATATGTTCTAGCCGACCACGTGTTTTAAATATCAAACCGGGAATGTTACCCGAACTTTCAACACATTGGAGTCGACTATACACGCCATGCCATTATTAGTCATTTCAGGACAGCTTGAAAAATTGCACAAAGTTCAGTGGATGACCCAGTCACTTCAGAGTAGTAATATAGCTTTACAAATGCCTCTGCACCTCCCTCTTTCGTGTGAGAACCTGATTGCACTTTATAAATTTGACTTTGTTAATCCTCACAGCTTCATCGCCTGGTTAACACGTTTTCTAACGTGTCGATGCGCGTTCTCTCTCTCTTTTCTAGGAATTAAGTAAGTGTGCAATATTAAGGCCTACATTTCAGAAAATGGATGCAGCCCTTGACTTTTGTCCATTCTAATATGACCACTAAGGAACCCTGGAGGGAAAGGGAACAGGCGATGTGAAGCAGATGCAGCTTCAGAAGGAACATTTGAAAACGTGCATTGGATAGGATGTATTTTCACATTTCAGA
>PVLC010044897.1:0-11972 GCA_004027655.1 Graphiurus murinus | reverse complement strand
TTTTTTTTTTTTTTTTTTGCGGTACTGGGGATTGAACTCAGGGGCATTCTACCTCCGAGCTATACCCCCAGCCCTATTTTTTATTCTTTATTTTGAAACCGAGTCTCACTAAGTTGCGGAGTGCCTCACTAGGTAGCTGAGGCTGGCCGCGAACCCGTATCCTCCGGTCTCAGCCTCCCGAATGCTGGGATTACAAGCGCGCCACCACGCCCGGCTCCTTTATCCTATTTTTTATCCCATCTTTCTGTCTCCAAATCCAGTGATTAGGGAACAGAATTTGATTTTACTTTGATGTTACTGGACATCTGTATGGTTCTATGCTTTAGATACTATTTACATGTTTACTTAGGGAAATCTTATAGTTGATGAGTTTTAATATCTAAAATGGATGTTATGTTTTACTTTTTTGGTAACTGGGAATTGAACCTAGGAGCATTCTACTTCTGAGCTAGATCTCTAGCCAGTTTTTATTTTTTATTTTGAAACAGGGTCTTGATCAATTGCTGAGACTGGCCTCAAACCTGTGACCCTCCTGTTTAAGCCTCCCAAGTGCTGGGATTATAGGGTGTGTGCCACTGCACCTGTCTGAAACTTCATTTTTTGATGCTATTCAATAATTATAGCTATTTAAAATAGAATACACTTTAAATTTCTATAACAATTTGTTTATAAAAATTTTCTCTGTACATTATTTCATTGAAGTCTTATAATGGCCAAAAAAGGGCTTATTATCACCATATTTAGGTGAGCAAAGTGAGTTTCAGAGAAATTGTATCACATATCAAATGAAATTATAATAATTTCAAAGTTGTATTGAAAGCCTGGCAATGTGGCCCTGTGCCTGTTAGTTAATTGCATGATTTCATGATTGGTACAGCTAATAAATATTACTTTTTAATTCTTAAACCAATTACATAAGATGGCTGTGATTTTCTTCATTTAAGTAATAACACTTACTGAACAGTTACTTCTACCAGGGAACATTCTAGAATGTTCTGAATATTTTATGAGTACTGTCCTATGCAGAATATAAACTGAAGCAGAGATTAAATGATTTGCTGAGAGTACCTCACATTTGGGATTGAAGCTCTGCTCCTCTAGTTGCAGACCCCATATTCCAGCCACTGCTCTTTAGTACCTTCTATTTATAGCAGTTGCTCAGAAAGGTTAAGTGACTTAAGCTGTGATACTAGGAAGCAGCAATTTTGTTTTGTTTTGTTTAGTTTAGTTTCTTTGTGGTGTTGGGGACTGGACCTAGGGGCATTCTACCTCTGAGCTATATCCTAGCCCTACTTTTTTCTTTGGAAACAATCTTGCTAAGCTGCTGAGGGCCTGGCCTCCCAAGTACTGGGATTGCAGGCCTGCGCCACTGGATCCAGCTCAGTAGGCAGCAGTTTTGAACTTTAAATTTAGGTCTGCCCGCCGTGTGGTGGCACACCTTTGTAATCCCAGTACTTGGGAGGATGAGACAGGAGGATTGCAGGTTCATGGCCAGCCTCAGCAACTTAGTGAGGCCTTCCTTAACTTAGTGAGACCCTGTTTCAAAATAAAAGAATAAAATCAGGCTGGTGGTATAGCTTGGAGGTAGAATGCACCTGGGTTCCATCCCCAGTATCCAAAAAAAAAAAAAAAAAAAAAAAAATTAGGTCTGCCTGACTGAAATGCTTCTGTTTTCCTTTTTATCATGTTATACCGTCTTATACATGTTAAGAACTAGGACTGAAACTCAGATTTTTGATGTCTTTACATGTGTATTTTTCCCCTTTAAAAATTGTGTATGTGCAACACGACATATAGAGGATTGCTACATTTAGAGAATGTGAGTTACGGGATTGAACCCCTGCACAACAGCTCTCACTTTGAGCACATCTTCTATCGAATGGATGACGTCCACAAAGAGCCTCTGAAATGTGGAGTTTCTGACAAGCATGTAGAGAAGGACACCACAGGGGATGGAGAGGAAGAGCGTCCCAGCATGACTCAGCTACTTCGAGTAAGGAGATGTCATTATTCTTGGCCTAGACACACATGTAAAGAAATCTCTTATTTATTCATTAGGCCAATACTTACAGATGAGCAGTACATAGTCCCTGCTACCACACTGAGGATAATTTAGATTTTGTGGGTTTTTGAAAAATGGGGCTTAAATCTTAAACAGTAATCATACTTAGTATTGCTATGTAATAGTCCTTTACATTGTCTTTCAGAGAGCAGTGGACATTTTATTTTGATACTACTTTCATAAGTTGGAATGGCAATTCTTAAACTCTAGAGAGGAAAAAGAGAGATTTAGCTCCATCATTTAAATTACTTCCGATGTCTTTCAAGGATGCTCATCTCCCTATTGTGGGACTTGTGTAGAAGCCCCTGACTTATTTCTTGATGTGGTTCTCTTAGACTGAAATGGGTTTAGGACTGGATTAACTTTTGCAGGGAATATATCTTTCTGCATATGAGATGGTATTGCCATTTTGGAAGAGGCATGGTATGTGTGTAAAATGTGTGTTTGTGTATGTGGTGTGTGTGTGTGTTTGTGTATGTGTGTGTTTGTGTATGTGGTGTGTGTGTGTGTGTGTGTGTGTAAATGTGTTTCTCGTTTTTTTGAAGTGGGGACTTGTTATGTTGTCCAGGCTGGCTCCAACTCCTGGGCTCAGGCGACCCTCCTGCCTCAGCCTCCTGAGTAGCTGGGACTACAGGTACATGCCACTATGCCCCGTTTATAGATATATTTTTGGCATTATTTTCATTGCCTTTCCTGCTATCCATTCTTTAGACTGTTAGACTGTACTTTAAAAATTTAAACATTGGAAAACACTTAACTTTTGCTTATTCTACTTTGTATGAATTTCTGTAAATGACAGAATATCTAAGCAATACCCCCAGGCCTATTTTATTTTTTATTTGGAAACAGGTTCTTTTTTTTTTTTTTTAAGTTGCTGAGGCTGTCCTTGAACCTGCAATTCTCCTGTATCAGCCTCCCAACTACTGGGATTAGCAGGCGTGTGCCACCATGCCCAGCTAAAAACTAGTTTTTTTTTTTTTTTTTTTTTTTTTTTTTGCAGTGCTGGGGATTGAACTCAGGGGCATTCTACCTCCGAGCTACACAGCCCTACTTTTCTATTCTTTATTTTGAAACCGAGTCTCACTAAGTTGCAGAGCGCCTCACTAGGTAGCTGAGGCTGTCCGCGAACTCGGATCCTCCGGTCTCAGCCTCCCGAATGCTGGGATTACAAGCGTGCGCCACCACGCCCGGCTGAAAACTAGTTATTTTTTAAAGTGGCAACTTTGTCCTAACTTCTGCTCTTAGATGTTAGTGGATATTCTTTCTTAATCTTTCACTGTAGTAATGAGGTTGCCCATAAAAATGTGTGTGTGTGTGTGTGTGTGTGAGTGTGTGTGTGTGTGTGTGTGTGTAAGTGTAGTTTTGATTAAAAAAAATCAATAATTCTACAAATGTTTTGAAAACATAAATAATATGTTTTATCTTTAACTAGAATTTTTCTTAGATCAATACGGATGGCAGATAAATCTTTAAAAGATTTTGGCATTAATTGATCTAGGATGTGTTAAATAAAATAATTTAAGGATGAAATACACATAAAAAATACATGATTACAGATTAAATTATGATCATTACAGATGAAAAATGTATGACTTTATGCCTTTTTTTGCCTTTATGACGTTTGTGTTTTTGACAGAGAAGAAGAGCTGTCCTACCACAGACCAGATATGTGGAGTTGTTCATTGTCGTAGACAAGGAAAGGGTAAGGACAGTTATTTTTTCTTCTGACAGTTGTTCTTCTTTTTCATGAAAAGTAGATGAGAAGTGAGCATCCCACAAAGAAAATAGAATATATATTTATATTGATTGTTCTTACGTGATCATTTTAAACCCAAAGTGGCGTTTTCCTTTAAGCCTTAATACCATAATATACCCTCAAAATCTGAATATAGCAAATGAGACCATTGTCAGCTTTATTTTTACTAACTGATCCCCCCTCCGCCCCCCTTTTTTTTTTTTTTTGTGATTTGCTTATTCTGAATCTCTGCCTGCCACTTAGGTTCTTGGCAACTTCTCAGACTCCTTTACTGGGCTATGGCTATGAGCCATGTTTTCTGGTGGTGCCTTCTAGCTTAATGAAATTGCTTTGATTTATACAATTTCAGCTACCCTATAATTCACTTTAACAAACAGAAAACTTCCAGGTCTTGGCATGCTTTAGACAGGGTTATTATTCATTTCAAGTACAAGATAACATTAGGGCTTAGTGTGGTGGCGCATGCTTGTAATCCCATTACTCGGGAGGCTGAGTCAGGAGGATTGCAGGTTTGAGGACAGCCTCATCAAGTAGTGAGGCCCTCCACAACTTAATGAGACCCTGTTTTAAAATAAAAATAAAATATGGCTGGTGGTATATCTCAGAGGTAGAATGCCTCTGGGGTTCAATCCCCAGTACCACACACACACACAAAAGATAACACTAAGGAATTTTCCTTATTTATGTTTAAGAAACTGAACTAATTGCTTTACTTAACTGAGGAAAGTAATGTATCTTTCAGCATATACAGAATTATCAGTTTTAGATATAGCTGCTATATAATTTATAATATAGATTATTTAAAGAATTTTGATTATAGGTTGACTTTTACTTCTTTGTTTATATTAAACATTATTTATGGAAACCTAATATGATTGGTAGTTCTTTCCTTGTAAGCAGCAGAGAAAGGCTTGAGAATTTTTTTTAAAACAATTCTTATTGTGTATAGATTAGAAAAAATAAATCCTAGAATTAAGAGATGGACAGTTACTCAGATTCGTTCATTATAGGTTCCTCAAGAGGTAGAAAGAAAAGCATAGGGAATATAAGCAAGTATTAATACATACATTTATTTATTTATTTATTTATTTATTTATTTATTTATTTATTTATTTATTTTTGGTACTTGGGATTGAACCCAGTGATATTCAACCTCTGGCCACACCCATAGAACTATTTTATTTTGAAACGGGGTCTTGCTAAATTGCTGAGACCAGCCGCAAACCTGCTCTTCTCCTGTCTCAGGTTCCAAAGTACTGAGATTACAGGTGTACCACAATGCTCAGCTAGCAAGTGTGAATTCTGCCCCAAATAAATCTCTAGAAAAGAAATCTACAAGGTTTTTTCTCTATTGCTGTCTCCAGATATATTTGTTATATACAGGTAGAAATGGTTCAAAAAGCCAGCTGTGGTACACACTTGTAATACTAGTATTTAAGAGGTTGAGATAGAATCACAGGTTCCAGGCCAGCCTCAGCAACTTAGCAAGATCCTGTTTTTAAATTAAAAATAAAAAGGGTTGGGGGTATAGCTTAGAGGTAGAATGCCCCATGGGTTAAATTCCCAGTATCATAAAAAAAAAAAAGAAAGGCAAAATAAAAATTGTTCTGTTTCCATTAAGGCTTTCAAGTCTATTAAATTTTTTTTCTTGTTTGGGAGAATGATTAGATGATTTCTAACTAAAAAAAATCATGCATTTTGATATTAGGGCCTTTATCATAGAGCAACATCATGTGCATTAGGGTGCCCCCCCTCCCATCCATCACCTTCAGTTAAGTCAGCTTCTTTGCTTATCTAGGGTTTCTCCTTTTTCATCTGGAGTCCCTCTTACGCACCATCTTCTCCCTAGCATCGCATATTAGGGAGAACATATGCTTTTGTTGATTTTCTGTATTTTTTTTATTCTCTGTATCATTAATTTCTGCTCTGATTTTCATAATTTCCTGTCTTCTACTAGCTTTGGGGTTAGACTGTTCTTGTTTTTCGAGTGCCTTGAGCTATGTCATTGTTTTATTTATTTGGTGATTTTCTGTTCTTCTTATATGGGCACTCAGTGCTATAAATTTTCCTCTTAGTACTGCCTTCAAAGTGTCCCAGAGGTTTTGATATGTTGTGTCTCTGTTTTCATTGGTATCTAGGAATTTTTTAATTTCTCCCCTTATTTCTTCTATGACCTATTCCTCGTTCAGCAGTTTGGTGTTAAGTCTCCATGTGTTTACATGTTACTCTGGGTCTTCTTAGAGTTGATTTCTAGTTTCACTCCATTGTGGTCTGAAAAGATGCAGGGAATTATGTTACATTTTTAAAATTTGCCAGTGCTCGCTTTGTGGCCCAGAATGTGGTCTATTTTGGAGAAAGTTCCATGTGTAGCTCAGAAAAATGTGAGTTCACCTGTAGTTGGGTGAAAGTCTCTATGTGTCTAATAGGTCCATTTGGCTTATGGTATTCTTTAAGTCTGAGGCGTCTCTACTGACCTTTTGTTTAGAAGATCGGTCTAGTGATGTGATAGGAGTATTGAAATCTCCCAGTGTTAGTGTATTGGGATCTATGTATGTCTTTATATTATACAGAGTTTGTTTTATGAAAGTGGCTGCACCTATGTTTGGGGCATAGATGTTGATAATTGTTATTTCCTCTTGCTGGATTGTTCCTTTTATTAGTAAAATTTGACCAGCTTTGTCTCTTCTCATAAGCTTAAGCTTGACGTCTAATTTGTCTGATATCATGGTTGCTACTCCTGCGTGTCTTTGAGTTCCATTGGCATGAATTATCTTACTCCAGCCCTTCACCTTTAGTTTGTGAGAATCTTTGCTTGTAAGGTGTGTTTCTTGCAGGCAGCATTTAGATGGATTCTGGGTTTTAATCCATTTTGCCACCTTTTGCCTTTTTATTGGGGAGTTGAGACCATTTATATTCAGTGTGATTATTGAGAGATGATTTTTTAATTCCTAACATTTTGAGTTTTGACTTCAGTTTTTGGTGGGTTTTTTTTCTTCTTTGCTTAGTTGTTTGCTTCCTGGAAATTATTGTTTCTCTGGTTCTGACATTTACTTATTAGTTCTTCTTTGTAGTTAATCTCTTTGAGTATTTTCTCTAGTGCTGGTTTGGAAGACAAATGTTCTTTCAGTTTCTGTTTGTGATGGAAGGTTTTTATATCCCCGTCAATTTTAAGAGAGAGTTTTGCTGGGTATGAGAATCTTGGCTGCAAATTATTTTCTTTCAGAGTTTGGAATATGTTACTCCAGCTCCTCCTGGCTTTCATGACTTCATTTGGGAGGTCTGGAGTGATTCTAATTGGTTTACCTCTAAATGTCACTTGGCCTTTTACTTTTGTTGTCTTTAGAATTCTCTCCTTAGCCTGTATATTAGTCAACTTGATTATTATGTGGCATGGTGAACCTCTTCTTTGGTCTTGTCTTGAGGGAGTTCTATATGTTTTCTGTACCTGTGTGTCAACTTCTCTGTGTTTAGGAAATTCTCTGATATTAATTCTTTGAAAAGATTGTTTATTCCATTAGTTTCAACTTCTAATCCCTCTTCTATGCCTATTATTCTTAGGTTAGCTGTTTCAAAATTGGTCCAGATATCATTGATGTCCAATTCATACTGTTGATTTTTTTTTCTAGATTATGTACAATAGATTCATTTTTGGAATGGTCATATTCTAAGAGTGATATTCTATTTTCAATGTGGTCTAATCTATTGTTCATAGTTTGTATTGATGCCTTCACTTCAGTTATTGCATCTTTCACTTCCTTCAGTGCTTCTCTTTGGTTCCTGTTCAGGTTGTCAGATTCTTTGTTTATTTGTTCCTTTATTTCTTTCCAACTCTCCCTGCATTCTTTCTGAAAATCTTGTATTGATTCTAGTATTAAAGATCTGAATCTCTGCCATCTGGGTTGTTGAGATCTGTTATTGAGGTGTTGTGGTAGCTCATTGTTTCTTTGCTATTTTTCCTTTCCATGGTTCCCGACTGTTCTTAAATTTATATCTTTGCTGCTCTTGCAAGCTTTCTTGTCCAATCTCTGCAGTGGGGGTTTAGAGGTGTCTGCTGGTATATACAGCGACAGGTTGTTTTCAGTAGTAAAGGTTGGGTGAGAAATCACAGTGATGAATGCAAGAATAGAGTAAAGTAGAAGGTATGGTCCAGTGGAATAAGAGGTTGAGTGTGTTGAGGTGATATATTGTAAATATTAGAGATAGTGGATATGTCGGGGGATTCTGGTAGTCAGTGTAGAGTTTCAGGTGTGGTAGTATGAGATGGTCTTGATATGAGACAGGGAAAAAAGGAAAAAGAAAAGAGAAGAGAAAACGTGTTGAGGAGAAGAATATAGATGGGAGAGAGGGATAAGGAGGAGAGTCAACAAACTAAGCAAGAAATAACAAAGCAACTAATCATCCAAATCAAGGTAGTACAAAATGAAAACAGAGTAAAAACAAATAAAACATAACACACACACAAAATCCCAAAAAAACAAAACAACAAGAAACAAAAACAAAACCCCTGCTAGTTTGTAAGTACACAGCTGAGTTGGCCTCTGCAGCCCTTTTGGATCTGTGTGGATATTTTCAGCTTTTAAATGTCTGCTCACTCTATTAAATTTTTGAGTCTGTCTCTGGCATTCTTATTTGCTCTGTCAGTATAGGCAGGGAGTTCTGCTGATGCCTCTCCTGCTGCAAGCTTGTGTCCCTGAGCTCTCCATAGGGCCTGTCTGTGTCTCTCTCTCTCTCTTTGCTGGTGGCGGGAATCAATCTATATGCTGGGCATTTACCAGGGTGCCTGCAAGTTCTCTCTGCCCTGTGTGCACTGGGTCCCTCCCGCACTACTCCTCTTCTCCAATTGCTTGAAGGGCGGGTGACTGAGTCTGTGCCTTGTATAGGGGACCCCGCACCCTGGGGGTGCAATTTAACTTACATATCCCTGCTGTTCTGGTTCCAGTGGGGGGGTGATCTGGGGTGTCCTTGCCGCAGGCTTAAGATGGTTGTCCCCGGTGTTCTTCATCACTGTTGATCCTGCGGGGATATGCTGCCTGATTAGGGTGTGGAATTCTGTAGTTGCTTACTCCACTTCTGGTTGTTGGGTGCACAGGAGGTCGTTGGAGGTCTTGTTGCAAATAGATGCTGCTCTTGTCGACTGGTAAGATGGCGGCTGGCAAGATGGCGGCCGCAGGTTCCCGGTGCTTGCCACTGCCACTCGCGCTCGCTGGCTCCTTTTTTCACCCTAGGTTCTGATCAGCTGGTTTTGTTGCTTTCTTCACTTTTTTTGCTGCTTTGCTTTTCTTTCCTTCCATCAAGAAGCTGCATTTGCGGCCATTTTGATTCAAGCTCTGCGGTGCAGTTGCTCGCTGCTCCGGCTCTGGAGGGAGAGGTGAGCTGTGGTGGTCCCGCGGGGGCTTACGCTGGTTGTACCATGCTTTCTGGTCATTGTGGAAGGTGCAGGGATCCGCCGCCTGGTTAGGGTGTGGAGTTCTGGGGTCACTTACTCCACGTCTGGTCGCTGGGTACGCAGGAGGTCGCTAGATATCTCCGTGTTAATTGATCCCCGTCCTGGTGGCTTAATGGAGTTACGCAGCTGGGTGGCCGGCTTAATGGCCACCGCCGCTCTGCAGCGTGGCACCGCTGCCATGCAGTCGGGCTCCTTTGCTCTCCCAGGTCGGCTTTCTGGGGTCTGTTTAGTTGTAGTTCAATTTTCGTTGTACTGTTCACTTTTTTGTTGCTTTTTTTTCTTCCGTCAAGAAGCTGCTTTTATGGCAGATTTGATTTGAGCTTACAGCGCCTGAGTAGAGGTGTTTCACTCAGACACCATTTTGGGCTCTCCTGTTTACAGTCTTAATGATGGTTAACTTGTGAAGATGACAGGTTATGGAGGAGACTAAGTCTGTAAGGAAGCTTTTTATACATTTTTCTGAGAATAGGTAAACAGGAACACATTGCTAAGCTCAATGGTAGGATAAAGACTAGTGACCTATTAAATATTAGTTGTAAAAATGGTTAAATTCTATAAGAACCATGTAGTTTATCCTTATTAACCATCCTGACACCATTCTTATTATAATTTTCTATAAAGGATGGAGGGTCGGGTATCCTTTGTATAGAATTGGCACCCTTATGCAGAGGCTGAAGTTTTTCATTAACCCAACAAACTATCTTATTTTATTACCAGTAGTGATTTTACCACTTGTGGGTGGAGAGGCAGACATAACATATAATTTTTTTTTTTTTTTTTTTTTGCGGTACTGGGGATTGAACTCAGGGGCATTCTACCTCCAAGCTATACCCCCAGCCCTATTTTTTATTTTTTATTTTGAAACCGGGTCTCACTAGGTTGTGGAGTGCCTCACTAAGTAGCTGAAGCTGGCCGCGAACCCGGATCCTCCGGACTCAGCCTCCCGAATGCTGGGATTACAAGCGTGCGCCACCACGCCCGGCTCATAACATATAATTTTAACAATTCTGTTTGTAGTAACTTTTAACATAAATTTTCCTAAATCCTATTCTGTGGGGTAATTGCTTACTAACTTTTATGGGAAATATATTAGGACATCTAGGGCATGAGATAATGGCCTCAGACAAAGAAATTATGGTTTCCACAGAAGTGAGATTTTATTTGAGAATTTACAGGCACTCTATAGATTACTCCCAGGTTAATAATCCAAAATATGAGTAATAATACCATTATTCCTAGTATCCCAATCATACCCCCTATTATGCCTCTACCTTTTCTTTGAAAGGGTATTCCTAGAATCCTGTTTCCTAATGTTCGGACCATGTCAGACAGCATGGTTAGAGAAGGGTGTGGCATCTTGGATATATTAATTCGAGATGTTGGCATGCCTCAACTTTTATTTCAGAGGAAATATTTAGATTCTTGTCTTCATTGTAGCAGATTACTGATAATTTTATTCTTTTTTTTTTTTTTCTTCTTTGCAGTACTGGAGATTGAACCCAGGGGCATTCTACCTCTAAGCTAAACATCCTCAGCCCTATTTTTAATTCCTTATTTTGAAACAGGGTCTCACTAGGTTGTGGCAGGCCTCACTAAGTAGCTGATGTTAGCTGCAAACCTGCGGTCCTCCTGTCTCAGCGTCCCAGGTACTGGGATTACAAGTGTGCGCCACCTTGCCCTGCCCAATATTTTAATTTTTACATTACTTTGGTGGTAATGATTTTTTGTCTTTGCTTTTCCAGTATGACATGATGGGAAGGAACCAAACGGCTGTGAGAGAAGAGATGATTCGTTTAGCAAACTACCTGGATAGTGTAAGTCACATTTTCTGTCAAGTATGGTTGCTCAGTCCTGTCTTTGAAGTCTTAGCAGAATTTAAAAGTTGTCTGATTGAGCTTCATCATAGGCCTAAATTACTTAGTCTTTCAGAGATTTGCTTTCTATTTTGTCTTACAGCTTTTTCTATTGTTTGAAAGGAAAGCGTAAGTGTAGAAAGAGTAAGAAGAGCAAGACATTTTATATTTGCAGCTACCTTATTTTCAGAGTAGATAGGTTAAGGTACTTTTTTGTATATGAAAAGATCTTTGAATTGTGTGTGTGTGTGTGTGTGTGTGTGTGTGTGTGTGTGTGTATGGTTCTGTAGTTTTAACCCAGGGACATTCTACCTCTGAGCCCTATTTCATTTTTTATTTTAAAATAGGATCTCACTAAGTTGCTGAGAGCCTCACTAAGTTGCTGAAGCTGGCCTGAAACTGCATTCTTCCTGTCTCAGGCTCCCAAGTACTGGGATTACAGGCACATGCCACTGCGTCCATTTAAGACCTTTGAATTTTTTTTTTTTTGGTACTGGAGATTGAATCCAGGGGCATTCTACCTCCAAGTTATACCTCCAGTCCTATTTTATTTTTATTTTGAAACAGAGTCTCACTAAGTTGCACAGAGCCTCACTATGTAGCTGAGGCTGAGGCTGGTTGCGAACCCGGATCCTCTGGTCTTAGCCTCCCAAGTACTGGGATTACAAGTGTGCGCCACTATGCCCAGCTACCTTTGAATTTTTGTTGAGAGAATCTTACTTTTAATAAGGCTACCTCCTACCTTAAAACTGATATGACAATATTAATTTGTGGTATATGTGTGTGTGTGTGTGTGTGTGTGTGTGTGTGTGTGTGTGTGTGTGTAACTTGTAGTTCATATAGTAGAGATATTAA
>PVLC010044896.1:0-12001 GCA_004027655.1 Graphiurus murinus | reverse complement strand
AGCCGGGCGTGGTGGCGCACGCTTGTAATCCCAGCATTCGGGAGGCTGAGACCGGAGGATCCGGGTTCGCGGCCAGCCTCAGCTACCTAGTGAGGCATTCCGCAACTTAGTGAGACTCGGTTTCAAAATAAAGAATAAAAAATAGGGCTGGGGGTATAGCTCGGAGGTAGAATGCCCCTGAGTTCCATTCCCAGTACCGCAAAAAACAAAAAACAAACAAACAAAAAAAAAAAGAATGCATTTTGTTGACTGGAGGCCCGGTAACCCATTTCCCAGACGTTCCCACTCTCCCTTGTGCGAAATGCATTTGAGGAGCCTCAAAGAGAAAAACAAAATCAACGAAAGTAAATGGTTGGCTTTAACACATTGTTTTGAAACTGCCTAATGAGAAATTTCAGTGACTTCATTTGAGAGGAAAACTAAATCAACTCAAGGAGGGAGGAGAAAAAAAAGGCTGGGTTTTAGAGACATTTGGAGCAATGCAATTTCGTTTCCTTCAAGTGTAATAAGAGGAGAGGAAAAACTCACTGGCTAGAAGACACCCTGAAGGTCAGGATTAAGGAACAGGTTGGAAGGGTTTACGTTTAGTCGGCCTAGCTATGTGCTGGTAAGTGGATATTTTGACAGTTCCTAAGGGGGCTTATACATAATTTATTTTCTTAAGTAGGTATATGGAGTAGAAATGTTGTTTGTGCTTTTAATTGGACCGGAAAACCATGTCTTCATGGTTTTCCCAGCAAGGGTTCTGCTTTGCATTTCCTATACTTTATAAGGCAGGGTGCCCCAGCAGGCCACCCCAAGCCGGGATGCTGGGCCCTAGACAGGCTGTGTAGTTACAGATCTTACTCTTATTCCAGAGTGCACTCGGTGCCCCAAGAAAGGGATCCTCACCATTATCTGTAGACTTTCTGTGCAAAGAGAGGCTTTAGTCATCACATCCTGGTCAGATCTCAACTCTACCTCCCAACTAGCTGTGTAAGTTGGGGCAACTCACTTCACCTCTCTGAGCCTTCAAATCCTCAGGTACAAATTGAGAAGTTTGGAGATTTCTGGTGTCTGCCACTCTTTGAGGATTCTTCTAACTTCAAGGTGTATCTCTAATGTTAGGGAAGCACCCATCTCACCAGTCTACTGGGACCAGAGCAGATTGGGAGAGGAGGAAGATATGAGCTGAAGTCATAAAAGACTGGCGGGCGAAGAGCACAGGCTTTGATCTCACCCCAGTTTCTCCACTTACCAGCTCTGTGATCTGCTCATCCTTTCTGGGCTTCACTTTCTTTCTCTGTAAAATGGGCTTTTAATACCAGCCTCACAGGGCAGATATACAGCAGCACAGGCACTGGGGGGAGGGAGCAAAGCCAGCCTGTGGTTTCAGAGAAACTCGAAGAGTTGCCAGGAGATGCTCTCCCCAGCCCTGCCTCCATGTTTTACCGATTTAGGACATGCCAACTTCAGATTGGTGGTGTCTGCTGTACAAATAACTGCTTAAAATTTCATCATTGGTTTCAAATGTAGATCTTCAGAGTATTGTTTATACTGAAGCATCTCCCTTTATTTTATTTGTTTTATTTTGTGTTTGCAGAACTGGAGACTTAACACAGGGCCTTGTGCATGCTAGGCATGCACTCTACCAGTCACTGGGCTATATCCCCAGACCTAGCATCCCCTTCCTACAGAAGTCTGTAGCCCCCAGGAATATCCTTGCTGCAGGCTTAACACTATTAGAAAATAAGTAGTCAGTTGCATGTGGCTGTTTTCATCTCCTCTACTTTAAGATGAACTTGGAGTACAAGCGGGGTGGCACGTGCCTGTAATGCCAGTACTTGGGAGGCTGAGACATGAGGATCATAGGTTTGAGGCCAGCCTCAGCAACTTAGTGAGACCCCAGCAACCTAGTGAGTCCCAGCCTACCTCCTGGCCCCATAGTCTTCAGCAGCCTCAGCTTCCTCAATGGTAAAATGGGGGTGTGAATACAGTCTGCCTCCCCATCTTATGTAATTATGATCAGAATCATAATTAAGACAGATAGTGTCTATAAAAGTGCTGACAAGGCTAGCACAGAATAGAGGCTCAGGAATTGTTAGTTTCCTTCCTTCCAACTTCATAGAACCATTGAGAAAGTTGAAGCTGGGCACAGTGGTGCAGGCCTGTAACACCACGACTTGGGAGGCTGAGGCAGGAGCATCACAGGTTCGTGGTCAGCTTCAGCAACTTAGTGAGATCCCATTTCAAAATTAAAAATTAAAAATAGGACTTGGGGGTACAGCTCCAAGGAAAAATTCCCCTACATTCAATCCCCAGTACTCCTCCCGAGAGAGAGAGAGAGAGAGAGAGAGAGAGAGAGAGAGAGAGAGAGGGTTGAAGTGATATATAGACATGGTCTCTAAACACTAACATACCATGTGAATATTAGCAATGAAGATAATGGTCATGGGGCCTGTTTTTATCTCAGGAGCCTTCCTCACTCCCGGAAATCCAGATTTGCAATGTACACCTTTCTTAAATTCTTACCAATCCAAATAAGTGCAATTCTAGACTTTTAGCAACCTGGCAAATCCTGCCCCGCCATCCACAAAGGGGCTATCAGCTCTTCCCAGGAAGGCAGAGAAATGCCTGCGAGAATGGCAGGTCTGAAGAAGCAGAGAGCTCGGCCTGACAGTCTGGACTTAAATAAATTGTCTTCTCTGGCCGGGGGCGATAAGGCGTAAATTTGAAGCGCGTGTTACACTTACACGTCATTATGCCCTGAAATGGGGAAAGAGAGCCGCATCTTGTCCCGAATTTGTAGCAAAATTGTGCTCTGTGTAAATAGCTCAGCAGTCTTTGATGTTGAGCCCAGAGGAGAATAATCCTCAGAAAAGCCAGGCAGGAGCGGCAGGCTCAGCAGCCCAGGCAGCAGCCCTGCAAAGACAGACAGCCAGGGCATGCTGTGCTGCTTCTCAGTCCCTTCACCAGCACCTGAAAAGGTAAACTGTCCCCTCATCTCAGTTCCTAAAAGGATTATTTCCTCTAATACCTTTGCAAACAAACAAACAAAAAAAGCTCAGGTATAATGAAAGGGAAAGCTGGGCAGGCTACAGTGGAGAAAGGAAGGGAAGGGGGATTGAGACACAATGTCAGCATCAGCTCTGGCCAGAACCAGGTGAGGCCAGCCAGCAACTAACAGCGCCTCCTAGGAGGACATGGGGATGCAGGGTGCTAGCATCTTGGAGCCATTCATTTATTCATTCATTCATTCCTTCATTCCACAAAACAGACACAGTCTCTCTCCTCTTGAAGCTTACAGTCTAGTGGAAAATTATGTGCAACAAATAATTACATACATAACTATCTGTTCAGACATTCTGAGATACATTATGAAAGAAAAACATAGGGGGCCCAAGGATGTGAGACAAGAGTCCCCAACCTAAATTGAGGCTGGGAGCATGAGGTGGGAGAGTCAAGCAAGGCCTGTCTGAGGAAGTAGATTTCAAGCTGAGGCCTCGTCAGGGGTTGGACAGGCACAGCACGTGGGGAGAACATTCTAGGCAGAAGAAATAGCATGTGGAAAGGCTCCATGGGGAAAGGGCTTGCTGACCTCTTGGGAGTGAAGAGGCCAATGTGCAGGAAGTGTATGGGGGGGAGGGATGAGCCAGGCAGAGCTGTAGTCACTCCTGGGACTTGCCCTAATGCAACAGGAGCCATAGAGGGCTTTGGGAATCCTCCTGGGGCCTGACTAGATACAGAATGTGGCCATCAGCTGGGTGTGATGTTGCACACTTGTAATCCCAATGCTGGAGAGGGTGAGGCAGGAAGATTGCAGGTTTGAGGCCAGCCTCAGCAACTTAGTGAGACTTTGTCTCAAAATAAAAAATAAAAGGGTTGG
Organism: Graphiurus murinus; assembly: GCA_004027655.1. Classification (NCBI taxonomy): domain Eukaryota; kingdom Metazoa; phylum Chordata; class Mammalia; order Rodentia; family Gliridae; genus Graphiurus; species Graphiurus murinus. Next base: position 8,136 of record PVLC010044896.1, on the reverse strand, counting down.
GGTGTTGCTCAGAGGTAGAATGCCCCTGGGTTCAATTCTCAGTACCAGAAAAAAAATGGCCACCATAGATTGTCACTTGGCCTAACTCTGACCTGGGCCAGCTCATACCTGCCCCAGCTCCCTGCCCCCAGAAGGGGCAGGAATGATCACCTAACATCAGAATAGGAACTGCCACCTGGGCTAGGATGAGTGCCAGGCCTGGCGAGGGTCTGTCACTGACCTACCTGTCCTCTCCTCTAGAGGGAAACAGTTCAGTTCCCAAGGCTTCCGTTCCCACTCGGTGTCCACACAGAGCAGACACTCGGTCGATGATCAACAGAAGTTCAGATGACAGAAACCATATCAATTCTCTTGTCAGTGAGGAACCCGAGGGAGGTGGGAATAAATGGAAGGACAACAGGCTGAACTAGAAGTCAGTGTCCCCAGTTGGAGGAGTCCCTGCTGCCAGTCATTCCGTCGCTCCTGGGTCTTTGTTTCCTTATCTGTAAGGTGGGTCAGCAAAATGGTGTTTCTTATACATGCTTTTATTGGTGCATTATAGTGTCACATCATAATGTCGTTCACAGTGATAGTGAGTGAGATTAGCGAGATGGTTTCCGAGCCCACTTTCAGTTCTCATGCTTAGTTGTCATCCTCGGATGCTCTGTGAGGATCAATTCCTTTACCAGCTCTACCCAGCAAGTTTGTGGCAGAGCTGGGATGGTGGCTGACTTTAGGAGTAGACGCCATGTTCTCACCTCATGCCAATATCTTAAAGTTCAAGGACAAAATGGGGATTGGGAGGTGTTGGAATTTGCCGTAATCTGATGCTAAGCTGAAATTCCCTTACAAATCTCATCATGCCGATGGGCAAATTCATATTATGAGCAGTTTTGGAGACAGAGAGGATATTTGGAGTATCTGGAAAGAAAAGCCTTATTGGAACTCCTCAGAAGTCACTCCAGATGTGTCCAACCCCCTTGCAATGGATGTGCTAACTCTAAAATGCTCTTATCAGCTCACTACAGTGGTCCCCAAGAGCATCTCTCCAGGGGACAAGTTCATTAGGCAAGTTCAATTGCTATGTGTAATAATGATGATAAAACTCAGTTCTTTGAAAAAAACATGTTTGCTTCGGAATTTGCCTTAATTCCAGTTACTCTCCCCACCGTAAAGTTGGGAGAGTAAGGCTTGGTTGTCCTGAAATAGTACAGCAAGCCAAGGACTCAGAGCTCTTTTGTATAGTGGGGAGGGAAATGTAGAATTTGTTTTACTGGCCTTTCTTATAGGTCCTAAAAGTAGACAGTAGGCCTTATACTTTTTTGCAATCTCCATAATTCCCACACTTAGTAGGAACCCATGTATATGAATGTTTACTAGTTGATAGAAAAAGCAAAGCAGAGAGGAGTGTGTTTTCACCGGGAAATGACCCAATGACAAAAAGACCCTTGTGTCCACACCGGACAGCACACCTAGAAAGAGCACAAGTGTCAGAATCAGGCCAACAGGGATTTGAACCCAAGCTCCTCTACTTACTAGCTGTGTGGCCCAATGCAAGCCATTTAGCTTCTCTGGGCCTTCGTTTGCTACTCTGCACACTGGGAACAGCAATACCTGCCCATGGTCATAGTTGTGAGAGTTAAAATGAGATAACATTGGGAGGATGTATTTAGCGCATATAGGTGACATGTTTAGCACAGTGTTTAAAAGACCATCTTTTCCTGCCATGTAGTCAGCAAGATCTGCATGAGAAAGGCAGCCTCTAGTGCTCTCTCCTGCTATTACCTGCCGTGCCCTGGAGGATGGGAAGCCAAAGGGCCCCCCTACGGCCTCCATGCTGCAGGATGGGACAGTGCAGTGGAGCCTGGTCAGGGAAGTGGCCTGGACCTGAATCTCAATGGCTGCGGGAATCCATACAGTTGGCATGGCTCTCTTCCAGCCAATTTTGCTGGATGTAATTTGGCTTCAGCTTGAGATTCCAAATGCAGTTATATAATCACAATAACCCATAGCATTTATAGAAAGCTTTTATAGTTTTCAAAGCATTTTTGCATGCATTACTCCATTTGATCTTCTCCATAACCTTGCGAGGTAGCAAAGGCAAGGACCAGAACCCCCATTCCATGGGTAGAGAAAATGAGGCCTGGAGGGTTTATTTGGTTCACTCAATGTCACACAACTAATAAGGGGCAACATCAAAATGTGGACAAAGATGACTTCATTCCTTTCCCAGGGCCTTTTCCACACCATCACACCACATCTTGGTAACTGTGCTTTCATCAAGCAAAAGCGGACAGAGCCCCTGTTGCATGCCAGCAATGCACTAAGTGCTGGGACTCAGAAGTGGATCAGAAGAGATTCAGTGCTGTGTGGCAGATGCTATGGCGAAGGAACCAGGGAAACCAGAGGGGGAGTAGCCTGACCTGGACCAGGAAGTCAGGGAGGCTTCCCAGAGAAGGAGATTCATGCATTCTGTCTCAGAGAACAGCCAGGGGTTGTCCCGGCAGAGAGAGGAATGAGAGAAGTGACAGGAGACGAAGCAGCGAAGACAAAGAAGTGTGAACCACAATCTGCAATCAAGTGTGAACCAGCAGGATGTGTACAGGGGTGCCACAAGTTGTTTGACTTGGCTCCGCCATCCGCTCACTTGTTCATTCATTTCACATGTATTTTAAGAGCACCCTGGTGCGCCAGGCACCATGCTAGCCATCAGAGAAAGAAACATAAGTAAGTAAGCAGATGCAGACCCTGAGCACCCGAGCCCATGGAGTTTACCTTCTTGCAGATATGTGCCCATGGACTCATGTGGGCAGCAGGAAGATGGAAGGTGGAAAGAATAGGCAAAGTGCATCACAGAAGGCTGGGTGTGGAGGGTCTGGATTTTAGCCTTAAAATGTGGCAAAGGTCTATAGCTTTCAGCACAGGATTAACATGGTTGGGTTTGCATTTCTGATAGAGTGAGCTATGGGTAGCTTAGAGGGTGGACTGGAGAAAGTTGTTTGGCATCTATGAGGCCTGCTAGGAAACCAGTGTAGCTCAGGCAAAAAGTGCTTGGGTCCCAAATCATGGTAGTATAGAAACGGCTACATTCAAGGCAGTTTAGAGAGAGTGGTGGCTGACCTTCCTTGTTGATGCTGTGTGGGGGTAAGGAAAAGGAAGAGGGGACCCGTGGCTCTGAGGATGGTTGGTGATGCTGTCCCTGAGACAGAAGAGCAAGAGAACTGTCAGGTGGGGCGGGGAGCTGAGGAAGGAGATCTGTTCCCTCTGAAACGTGCTGGGGACGGGGCATCTGTGGGACACCTGGAAGGTATTTATCAGACAGTGGAATCATGTGTCTGGAACTCAGGAGAGGACTCGGGCCTAGAGGGTCAGGAGTTTACAGATGATATTTGATGCTTAGAAGCGGACAGGACCTCTGAGGGAGGAGTGCCCAGAGGAGAAGAGACCAGATCCCAGTCAACCATCCTCCAAAGGGGATTTAGATCCATTCTTTGATATCAGAATCCCACTTGGCAAAAGTCCAGCCATCGTCCAGGGTGAGGAGTCACTGGTCCCCAGGAGGGGTAGGTCGCGATGGGTTGTGGGACTGCTGGGGTCTCACCAACCTCTGGATCCCAGTGTGAAGTTACCATGTGCTTCTCTCTCTTCTCTCCTTCAGGTGTTTACAAAATATGGGAAGTGTTACATGTTTAACTCAGGCGAGGATGGCAAGCCTCTGCTCACCACGGTCAAGGGGGGGACAGGCAACGGGCTGGAGATCATGCTGGACATTCAGCAAGATGAGTACCTGCCCATCTGGGGAGAGACAGGTGAGCTGGGCCCAGGGATGGGGCACTGGGTGGTGGCAAGGGTGCAAGCCCAGCTCAGACAGTCTGGAGCGACCCCAGGTGGAGTGTCTTGGCCCACCCTAGAAAGGGATTAGCAACATGCCAGCAAATAGTAACGATGTCCCTGGCATGGGCTCTGATGCCCTGGGTATCCTCAGACTTCACTGCATGAGAAAGGAGCAAATTATGGGAATATAGGAGAAATAAGACAGGATGTAGAAGGGAGGTACTGAAAAGAAGTATTGGAAGAAGGCCCAAAGGAGTAGGTATGATTGGGCAAATGAGTGGCTCGATTTCAGAAAAAGAGAATGGGATAGACCAGCCTCTCCCTCTCCCAGGTATCCCAAATACCCAACCCAGATAGGAGGTCCAATCTAAAGGAGAGCAGGCTCCTACTCACTTGGAGGAGCTGGAGGGGCTTTGAGGTTTTGGAAAACCAAAGGACATAGACTCCGAGACCCAGCACCATGCCTGTGCCAAACCCGGGGGCATCATGTATATGGACCCTGAAATGTATTCCATGCATTCACTTTCTTACTCTGCAAACTATTCCATAGCCATGTAGACCCTCTCTGGCTTTGCATGAAAGTAAGGGTGTCAAGTTGAAAATGAGCAAGTCCTTGGTCACGGCCTAGCTGCAGGGATACACCATTGCAGGAAACAGGGTTCAAGTGCGATGTTATAGTGCATGGGGTATTTGAGCAGGTTCTTAAGATGGTCCTGGATTATTTGGGTGGGCCCGATGTCATCACTAGGATCTTTATTAGAGCACAGGCAGGTCAGGCAGAGGAGAGGACAAAGTGGTGACAGAAGCAGAGATTTAGACAAATGCACTCATCAGCCAAGGAACACTGGGAGCCTCTAGAATTTCACCAAGAAGAGATGTTGACCCAATGTTTTGCCCGGGAGTGGGAACCATGTATGCAAAAGAGACCTAAAGTTAAAGTCATACTGAGCCCAGGGCACAATGTAGATGATTGAGGGAGGTCAAAAGATGAGCTGGGCAAGGGCCAGAAAGGGAAGGGGAGGAAAAAGAATATTCAGCAGGAAGGAGACCCTGGACCCTCAGGGTGGAGGCCAAGCAACCCAGCCCCAGATCCTGCCGGCCCCATCCCATGACTCTTCCCACTGAGGAGAAATCTGAGGTCTGGCCTTGCCTTTCAGACTGCAGAGGCAACCAGGGCTTCCACCAGAGACTGGCTGGCTGCAAATTCTACCCTCTCCCCCACCGCTGCATTCTTCCCTTGCTTCCTTTCGCTTGAATGCCCTGATGTGGATAGGCGAGCATGGCCAGTGACCTCATATGATGGCTCGTCCTCAGTGCCTTCAGCTGAAAAATAAAGTGGCCTCACACGCTCCCCGAAGTGATGCCCTGTGGCGTCCGAGCCCCATTGGTGCAGGCTGAGGAGACGCTCCACTGATCCTGTCCACTTTTCTAAATCGAATACTCCTCCACTCCAGCCCACATGCACAGAGATGAAGGTCTGTGTTAGTGCTGAGCTCTGGCATCCCTGAGGGCTGGTGTGCAGGGCCTGGCTTTGCCCAACATCCTGAGACCTGCATCCGATGACTTAAACGGTCCTAGGTCCCAGAGGCTTGGCCCCCCAAAACAGATCATTCTTGCAGAACCAAAACATATTTGTTTACTGAATCACTTCTTAAAAAGGTGAGGAATAAAGAAATTAAATGAGATGCCACACCCAGGTCGTAGGTATGTCCTTCCATGGTAACATTGGATTTCCCAGCCTATTATCTTGATTCCAGAGTGAAAGTATATGTAAAGATAATGCACACATTTACACACATCATACACATGAATGCACACACACACACACACACACACACACACACACACACACACACACACATGCTTTCATTCATTCTCTCTCTGTCTTTCACCCTAGACCTCCATCAGAGACACACTCACACAGCACACCTCCCTGCAGATATCTGGCCTTGGCTCTGAGCACTGGCTACTGCTAGAACAGACTCTGACCACAGAGCCACCCCAGGGAATCTGCATTCTGCCTCCCAAAGTCACAAGTGGTCAACACAGGAAAGAACCTCTGAGAACATCTAAACCAGGCCAACCTGCTTGTTTCCCAGAGGCCTGGTCTGAATTCATAGTATACTTGAAGCTCCCAGGTCATTGGTCAATCTGATCGGACCATGAGTTGTACTAATTCAGGGAAAATTCATAATTGTGATGAAGTATTTGCCATGTGCCTGACACTGTACAGATTATTGTCAGAGATGCAGAAGACAAGAGATAAAAGCCCTGCCTTTCGGGAGCATATTATCTCACTAGGAAGCCAGATGGGCACCCAGAATCTGCAAAAGAACTCCAGTGTCACTCCTGCCAGGAGCTTGAGCTATCCTTTTGTGTTTTCTTTGACATTGGGTAGCTGGAGAAGCAGGCTGAGTGAAGGATGGGGATAAAGCAGGGGTCGGGGCCCAAAAAAACTACATAGAGAAGAAACTGATCAGAGCTCTCCAATAGCATTGTTCAGAGCTATCCAAGAGAATTTTCTGGAATGGCGGAAATGTTCTCTGTGCTGTCCAATACATTAAGCTGTATCTGGAGAAAATGAGGAACTGAAATTTTGATTTCATTTAATTTTTATTAATTTACAGTTAAGTAGACCCAAGGGGCTAGTGGCTGCCATACTGGAAAGCAGTTAGTGTGCTGGAACACAGCTTCATATAACTCTGATTGGTTTCTTGGATTTTTGCCTTTGCAGCCACTTCCCACATTCCTCTGGGGCTGTGATATTTCTCATTCTTGGCCTTCTCCTCACTGTGGCCTTGAGTGGCAGGCAGAGCTCTTTATCTCCACTAGAGAAAGAGCTAAGGCTAGGTCACTTTCTCCAGGTGGCTGAGCTATAACACCCGAAGTCTTACGTCAGGGCTGCCTCACTGTACCCTTCTTCAGGTGGAGAAGCCACCGAGCAATGACTTGCCTCTTGGAGACTCTGGTTACCCCAGAGCTGCCCATTTCCTGGCCTAGTCCCATGTGGGTGAGATTACAGCCAGCACCTGCTGAAGGATGAGAGGCGGGCTTTGGCAGGTGAGGGATGGTTGTCTGCAAAAGCACCTGACAAGGCACGCATCTAATTGCTTGGCCATTGGTCCTGAGACCTGTGAGCACAGCCTCGCCCCACCAGTCAGCAGGAGGCAGCTCTCCTGACCTGCCGAGCCACTTGGCCCCATGGATGTCATCCTGTTTTCTTGAGAGTTCTACCTCTCAATCCCAGGAACAAGGATCCCAGGCCATTATTAGGAGCTCAGTGAGTAAAGATGGAGAAGAAAGGAATTGCAATGTGGCTATGAAGGGAGGGGTCACCAGCAGCCTGCCAGCAGAGGCGGTGTAATGGAGTAGAGAGGATAGCACGATAGAGCCAGACAGACCCAAGTCTTTCGTGTGTGTGTGTGTGTGTGTGTGTGTGTCGGGGGATACTGGGTATTGATCCCAGGGCCATTCTATCTCTGAGCTATATTCTCAGCCCTTTTTATTTGTAAACAGGGTATCACTAAGTTGCTGAGAGCCTTATTAAATTGCTGAAGCTGGCTGCAAATCTGTGATCCTCCTGTCTTAGCCTCCCATGTACTAGGATTGCAAGTGTGTGCCACCACACCTGGCCATAATATGTCATTTTAAAGGAGATAAGCTCAGTTGCATATGGGCCTCGTTAGTATGGGCCCTATAGATCATCAGAAGTTTGGAATCTTACATGTTGCATGAATAAAAATGTTATAGGGTCAAAAAATAATCTAGAGAACCCTTGTTAGACAGTGTTACACACATTTATTCATTGCAGGAATCCTTTAATATGCCACATTATGAATCTTCAAGAGAGAAATATTGAATGCAGCATTTATTTCCCACTTTTGTCCATGGAAACCTTCTTTTTCCATGGAGAAGCTCACAAAATCCACTTTCAGGAAGAAAAAAAAAAAAGCTGTCCTAAACCATAAAGTACAGATTTCATGGCCAGAGTTTTCTAAAGGAAATTAAATTGAAGACAGGTGGGAGGTTGTTAAAAATGAAACTCTGTGTAGATACCTCTGAGTAACTTCAAAGATAAAAGAAATAGGCAGTGGGTTATCTAGGTTGCACATGAGAGGAACCTGAATCAAACAAGCTTAGGCATGAAAGGAATTGTATTGCCCCCGGAATCCAAGGCAAGCTTCAACAGCCAGCCAGCAGGAGGGGCAAGGCTACAGCCAGGAGACACAGGCACCAAGGCACCTGCGCCCCGGGAGCTCTCGCCCCTCTTCTCTCTGCACCCCTTTCATTCTCTCTTACTAAGGCATGTGTATATATATATAT
>PVLC010044895.1:0-11971 GCA_004027655.1 Graphiurus murinus | reverse complement strand
GGGTCGGCTCACCTCTGCTCTGTGCTGGATGATTTGCTTGCTTCCAAGATGGCTGGTCTTCATGGGTAGCAAGGTGGAGCCAGCTAATGGTTAAGAGCTTGGATCTCTCTCCTTCCCTCTCTTTTTCGGTGGTACTGGGGATTGCACCCAAGGGTATTCTTTCTCTGAGCTATACCCCCAGTCCTTTTTATTTTTTATTTTGAAACAGAGCATCCCTAAGTTGCCCAAGCTGGTCTCAAACCTGCAGTCCTCCTGTCTCAGCTTCCCGAGCTGGGATTGCAGGAGTGCACCACCACTCCTGGCTAACCTCCTTATTGCTAAATGGGCCTCTCTGCAGGGCCGCTTGGGCTTCCTTGCGGTACAGCAGCAGCTGGGTTCAAAGAGAAGCTTCCCAAGAAACAATGTAGACACTTCTGGTCCCCCAAGGCCTGGGTCAGAAGAACTGACTCTCCTTCATTCCTGCTGTGCATTATTACTCAAGCAGCCAGTCTGCCCAGGGTCACAGGAGGGTCACAGACCTCTCTTCTTGAATAAAAAAAAAAAAAAGTGTTAAAGAACTTGCAGTCATCTTCATCTGCTACAGGTAGTCTGTGTTCTCACTCTATGTCCCGGCCCCAGGTCCCCGCCCCAGGTACACAGAGAGGACACAGAGAAGACATCGCTCTTCTTCAAACCCTGTCCGCACCTAGGAAGAGACGATCCAAGGGGAATGAACGACTCCCCCCAAACTAGCTAAACCCCACTTGTCATTGAAGATCCAAGAGAGACGAGCCTCCCTCCCGAGATCCCGAGCCAGGAGCCCACTCTGCTTCTCAGCACCCTGCTTCTCCCCACCCCAGGGTTGGTCAGGGATGGCTTCAGCCTCCCTCAGTACCCACGCAGTGAGTTTTTTGTATGTTCCTACATTTAACCAGCTTATGCACTTTTATAATAAAAGCATATATATGGAATAAATCTATGACAGCACCCTTCCCGTCTCCTCCCACACGCTCCTGCATGAGCGCATCTTGCCATGGGACGGGTTTTCTACAAAGTGTCGCTATTGGCGCTCTGGGCCACGGGGATTGGCGTCAGGATCCCTGAGGATACCAAAACCCGAAGGTGCTCCAGACCCTTAAAGAAAGTGGCACATTTGCACATAACCTATACACATCTTCCCCCACACTTTAGATCTTCTCTGGATTACTTATAATACCTAATATGATGTAAATGTATAAATTGCTCTTCCACTGTATTGTTTAGAGAATTACGACAAGAAAAATGTCTGTATATGTTTAATACAGCCGCAATTTTCCCCAAATATTTTCCCTCTGTAGTTGGCTGAATCTGTAGAAGTGGAACCGATTATGTCTGTACCCAGGAGACTGCAAATCAGAAGCCCCCACGCACTGGCTGTGAGCTTCGGGTGGGCTTCTCATCTGGAAAATGAGTGTGCTACCCCACCTCACGGAGAGAATTCTAAGGACTGACTGGGCTTGAGCAAATGAACAAGTGACCTGCAAACACATTTTTTTTAATGTAGCATTGTTTTTTGTTTCAGAAACAAGCCTCCCCCCCTTCAGCTCCCCACCTCACTAGGTTGTGGTCATCCAGCAGAGGACAGGAGACTTGCAATCATCTAGTAAAAGTATGTAAACCTAGTACTTGGGAGGCTGAGACAGGAGGATCACAGGTTGGAGGACAGCCTCAGCAAGTAGCAAGACTCTCAGCAAACTAGCACAAAACAAAAAATAAAATAGGGCTGGAGGTGTAGCTTGGAGGTAGAATGCCCCTGGGTTCAATCCCCAGTAAAAGACACACACACACACACACACACACACACACACACACACACACACACAGTGGCTAGGGAGGTGTGGTGGCTCACACCTGTAATCCCAATACTTGGGAGGCTGAAACAGGAGGATCACAGGTTCAAGGCCAGTCTCAGCAACTTCACCAGACCCTGTTTCCAAATAAAATAGGGCTGAGGATGTAGCTCAGAGGTAGAATGCCCCTGGGTTCAATCACTAGCACAAAAAAAATTTTTTTTAAATTAAAGAAAGTATGCCTAAGAAAGCAGACTGTCCATATTTAGTAAGACTTCAACTCTGTGGAGAGATAGAAACCAGAGGAAATATGGCAAATGTTAACAAGGTTGACCCTTGGGCAGTGAGTGGGGTTACAGGAGATATTTTTTCCCTATGGCTTTTTTAGACTTTTTTTTTTTAATGTCCCTACACCTTACCAGCTTATGTGCAATTTTTTTTATAAGGAAAACTTAAGTATAAAAAATAAATACACGCAGCACCCTGCTCACCTACGCCCACACACTCCCGCGCCATGCCTCCTTCAACAAGATTGGCTTCCCGGGGTGACGCTACCGGAGCCCTGGCCGACGCTCCCTCCAGCGCTGCAGTCACCCACACGCTGCACAAGGCTCGGCCCCTCCGCCCGCCCGGCACCCACGTCAATGCCAGCAGCAGTGCCCGGTGTCACCAAGGGTGCCCCCACCGGAGGCAGAAACACGCTCTTATTCTTCAGAGAGGCATGTGGGGGTGAAATGTCAGAATGCTTATAATTTACTTTAAACTACTTCAGATAAAATGATTGTAGCAAAAAAAAAAAAAAAAACCCCACAGAGCTGAGAAATGGAGATAATAGGTTTGCATATTTGTTCTATTATTCTTTCTGCATTTTTGCAATAAAAAAAAAAGTGGGTGTAAAATGCCCCACCTGTTTCCCAGCGCCCCCTGTTGGTGCGACACCTGCTTGGACACCTCGGCCTGCGTAAACGTTGTGTCTGAGGATCAGCTGACCCCTCCAGGAGCGGGGCGCGGATCTGAAATGCCCCCGATGCTCCTGTTGAGTCGGAGGCTTGGCCCCCAGCATGGCATGTTCAGAAGCTCAGCTGCAGGAGGTGGCACGTATTGGTGGATTAATCCAGGGCCGGGGTCGTGGCTTCCTGGGCTTTTGGGAGATGGTGAGAGTTTGGGGAGTGGATCTTGGTTGGAGGGGGGTCACTGGGGTGTTCCCTGAAAGGCTGTATTTTGTCCCTGGCTCCTTCCTTCCTTCCTTTCTCTGTTTCCCTCCGCCTCACCAGAAACAATGGGACCAAGTGGCCGTGGACTGACATCTCAGAAACCACAAACCAAAAATCAACCTTCCCTCCTCAAAGTGGATTTCCTCGGGTATTTCGTCACAGCGATGGAAAGCTGCTTAACACAATGCAGTTCTGACTGTGAGCTATGGGAAGGAATCTAATGGGAAGGTTTTCTTCAATCTCAAAAAGGAATGAGGCTTAGGTCTCTTCTGCCTCTGAGTATTGTCAGAGCTAAGGTCTTTTCTGTCTATATTTTGTCAGTGGTGTGGCCCTCCTGGAACAATAGCGGCCATCTTGGGACCGAGAAGGAAGAAAGAGGATGAACCAGTGACCTGGGGCGGCAGAGGGGACATAAGGGAAGAACTTCGCTCCTTGATGAGGCATCCTGAGGCCAAACTGGCCAACCTTGGAAACGTTCCATCTCTAATCTTGCGTGAAAGAAGATTTCACTTACGTTCTCACCAATTGACCTGTACTTAGCCAAGAACTTCCTAACTAGTACAATATGAAACCTGCTTATAATGTGCTCTTTAACTTAGTTCAGGTGTCTCCCACTTAATATCACTAAAGTGTTTCTAAAAAAAAAAAATGTTCTCGGTGAAAATGCCAGTAGGGAACCTATTATATTAAATAGAAAACCCATTATATTCAATAGGAAAAGTTACACTGCATTACACATCAGTCAAAAACCCAACCGGTTTCTTACAACTTTGCTAAGGCTCTAATATGCCTGTAAGGTTTTAAAAGCTGTTGTTTAGACCAAGGGAGCGTTTTAGGGCAGTTAAAGTGCCCAGCGTGACTCCAATGGTCCACACCCACAGAAGGCGCACCAACGCGGGCACTAATACGAGTATGGATTCGGGGCGATTATGAAATGTCAGTGTAGGTTCGTCAATGAAAACACACATACCACTCTGGGGGTGGGGGAGAGGCTGACAGTGGAGGAAGCAGTGCCTGTGTAGAGACAGGAGAGGTGAGGAAGTCTGTGTCTATCGGGCACCCCAGGCTGAACCCTCAACCATGAGGCCCCAATAAAGACGCTGCCTGAATGTTGCTGGTTCGAACCTCTTTTATTATATCTCTCTCTTTCTGGGATCAAGGGCACTACACAAGCAGTAACAAACACAGCACAGAAGTCGTCTTTCCTAATAGTGCCTTTCCAACAGACTCCCAATAACCCCTCTCTCTAGCAATCCGTCTTCCACTAGCAACCCACAATCTTTCTTCCCAGAACTTCTCCCAGCAACCCAGCCCAGCAACTTCCCAACTCTCCCCAGTAACAACTCTCTCCAGCAGCAGCTCTCACTGGGCGAGAGGTGGAGGCTCTTAAAGCCGCGCCGAGCCTAAGCCACGAGGCGTCTCATACAGCTCTCACCTGGGCCGGCCACGAGTCGGGCGTGCTGGTGCATGCGCTCTGGCGTGGGGCAGCCCCAGAATGTTTTCCACCTGCAGCTGCTTCTGGCACTCTGCCAGGCGCCATCTAGAGGTGAGGTCTAGCCGGCCGGACTAGGCCCCCGACATCTGTCCCTTCCACTTAATTTTGCTGGGAACCTAAAAGTGCTCTTTAAAAATACAATCTATAGGCCGGCTATGGTGGTGGTGCACACTTGCAACCCCAGTACTTGGGAGGCTGAGACGGGAGGATCGCAGGTTTGAGGCTAGCCTCAGCAATATGAAGTCCCCACAACTTAGACCTTTTGCAAAACAAACAATAAAATAGGACTGGGGGTATAGTTCAGAGGTAGAACACTCTTGGGTTCAATATCTAGTAACACACACACACACACACACACACACAAAATACAGTCTATGAAATCTTTTATAAAAAGCAATCTTTTAGGGAGCGGGGTAGGAATTTGGGGAAGGGGTTAAATGAGAATTGTGAGCACATATATCATTATCAATTTGTACCTAACAAAGATGTATGCTTACAATGCATGAATAAAAATAAAAAAGCAATCTTTTGTGTTAGGATATAGAATACCTAGCTTCCAGATTACCAACAATGAAAACACTTGCTTTGTGAACTTGGTCTCTCACTCTTTCTTTCTCTCTCTCTCTCCTCCCCCTCTCTCTCTTTTTTTTTTCTTTCTTTTTTTGTTAGTGGCAATTGAACCCAGGGGAGGTCTACCTTCAAGCTACATGCCAAGACCTATTTTACTTTTCATTTTGAGACAGGATCTCACTAAGTTGCTGAGAGGCTGGCCTCAAACCTGCGATTCCCCTGTCTCAGCCTCCCAAGAATTGGTATTATTGGCATGCGCCACCATACCGGCTAACATAACCTCTCATACTGCCAACAACCACTTTGTTGTAAAGAAGTTGACTTTTTAAAATCTTCTTTTTTTAAAACTCATTCAGGTATTGTTTTATAGTACATATTCAATGTTTTGTGATTTGGTTTTAAAAAGATGGAAAATGATAACTATATTAGGATTGTGTTTAGAAACATAGAGCATGACCAAAAAAAAAAAAAAGAGGCTTTAATAACCCAAAGGCTCATCTGTCTTGCACAACAAGAAGCCCCGGGTGTGCCTCCTCTTTCCTTTGCTCTCCTCTGCCAGAGTGTGAAGACGCCCTCCTTCTAGGCTACGTGTCCATGCTCCAGGCAGGAAGAACCTAGAGGCAGAAGGTCTGTCCTTCACAGAAGCTCTCCTGGAAGGCCCAGCCAGCGACTCCCACTGCGCTTCACTGGCCAGAATCCCTCGGTACTGAAGGTTAGGCGTCACTCCGTTACTTTTTCTACACTTCTACATGCAATTCTGATTTTCTATTTCATTTGGGATATAATGTAAAAAAATTTCCCCAAAGTGAATTTAAGATATTCTATTAAGTTTTAGGGATACAAATAAAAATATGTTTTCCTTTATATATATATATTTGCTGAAGAGAGGCATTGTTTTATATACAATATGTAAGCATATATAACATATATAAACTACATACACACACACACACACACACACACACGCAATATCAAGTTTGGTATTATAAACTAAAAATGATTCTCCTGGGAAAATGTTAACCAAGCTGGGGGTGGTGACTAACCAAGCCAGGCATAGTGCCACATGCCTGTAATCCCAGTACATGAGAGGCTAAGACAGAAAGATTGCAGGTTCGAGGCCAGCCTCAGCAACTTACCGAGGCCCTCCGCAACTTAGTGAGACCCTGTTTCCAAATAAAGAATAAAAAAAAAATAGGGCTGGGGGTGTAGCTCTGAGGTAGAATGCCCCTAGGTTCCATCCCCAGTACCCCCCAAAAAAAGAAAGAAAAGGGGCTGGGGGTGCAAAACCCATTATCCTTCAAAAATGTAAACCAGAGGACCATTCTGCAGGCTAAACACTACAGAGGTCTTTTGTTGCTACAGCTCGAAACAGTGGATATACTGGAACTGATGCATCCTGCCCCCTATTATTGTGCGTTTAGAATTTTACTCATTTTTCCCAATTACAAGCAAAGCCACATAGAGCACCTCTACACAAACATCTTGACCCATCTGTCCAATTACATCCGTGGGATAAATTAAATCCTGGAAATGAAATGGGTGGGCTGCAAGTTCTGTGAATCTAAAATTTTGATACATATTGCCAAATGACCCTCTGGAAAGGTTGTTCCAGCTCTAGTACTTCTCCATCGCTGGACAATGAGCATGCATCACAATGACGCCTCCGCCCACTCAGACCCAGCGGAGGATGGATGGCTCTCTTAACGGAGCCTGGAGAAGCAGAAAGCTTCATAATTCAGGCACCAATTACATTTGGAAATGAGATTAGCACTTGGAATCTTCCCATCCATCTCTCTGGGAGTTTCAAGGTTTCATTGCTGGGCAGATGAAACAATAAAACAAAACCAGTGAAATGAAGCCAGCGTGGACCCAGGACATTCACCTTGAGAAATGTTTCCATTTAGGACCAACTTTAGGGCGGTCTGCTTAGGTCTGACTTGAAGGGGCATCAATATGCTCCGTCCAGTTTCTCTCCATCACGATCCTTCTCTCCACAACGCACACCTTGCTCTCATCAGCGCCCCTCTCAAAAGGATGTTATGATACTCTACCCGAACCGTGTTCTTGAGAATAATGCCTACAGCATCCCGGCACAGTGGCATGTCTACTACATAATAATGACGACAGCATCCCTGGTGGCATAGGAGCTAGCCCTGGCATAATGGGGAGTTAGTGCTTACTGTTGACTTTTCAGTCAGGCTGATGACAAAGTCCTGGAGCTGGGTGACGATGGTTGTACAGCAATGCGCAGTACTCAGTGCCACTGAGCTCAACACTTCCCGGTGGTTAAAATGGTATATTTTATGTTATATACATACCACAACTTAAAAAATATCGCCAACCTCTGGTTTCCAGTCCAGCATGAAAGGAGCTACAAGTTGTCACTCCATCCCAACCACAATAAAAGTTGAACCAACTGAAAAATCAACACCTCTTCTCAGATCCGTCAGAGAAGTGAGACCACAGGACAAGCCGCTGCCCCCCCCCCCAAAAAAAACTGGAGAAAGACAGATGGATGCAGAGAATAGCAATTCACTGGAGCAAAAAATCCCTGGGTAGAAGCCTCTGTGGGAACAAGCTCCAGGGAAGGAAAACCTGACCTGTCCTTGACAAGTTGCTGAAGGCGCGGAGTTAAGAATTCCAGGGGATCCAGTCGTGAGAGGCCCCCATGCTCTTGTCGGTTTCGCCTCCAGGAGTTTTACCAGGTCCTCTCAGTGAACCTTGGAGAAAAACCCCCTCATGGGTCCTTCAGGAGAACAGGGAAAAGGAATACACCAGAACATTCTGGATTTTTGTTTTGTTTGTTTGTTTTTCATAATGAGGCCTGTTAATTGCTTTCCTGTATGCCAGCAATGAACAAGTGTAATTTGAAACTAAGAATACCGTTTATTTACATTGGCACTCAAAAACTAAAATGCTCAAGTATAAACCTAACAAAAATAGGTATAAGATACATATGAGAAAAACTACAAAACTCTGATTGAAGGAAACCTAAAAAGAAGTAAATAAATGGAGAGACATTCCATGTTCATGGGTAGAAAGACAATATTGGCAAGATGACATTCTTTTCAACTTGGTCTATAGATTAAAGGTGATGTCGAGCCAGGTATGGTGGTGCACACTTGTAATCTCAGTAATTGGGAGTCTGAGACAGGAGGATGACAGGTTTGAGGACAGCCTCAGCAAATAGTGAGACTCTCATCAACCCAGTGAGACCCTGTTTCAAAATTAAAAAATATATATAATATATATTTATATATAACATATATATTTATATATAACAAATATATATTATATATATTTATATAATGCACACACACACACACACACATATATATATATATATATATATGGCTGGGGGTGTAGCTTGGAGGTAGAATATCCATGGGTTCAATTCCCAGTACCACATACAAAAAATAAAATAAAATAAAGGTGACATTAATCAAAGTCACAAGTTATTGTGTGGATATTAAAACTCTTTCTATGTGGAAGCAAGAGACCTAGAAGAGCCAACACAATAATGAGGGAGAAAAGTAAAGTCAGATGACTGACACTGCTCAATTTCAAAATTTGCTAAAAGCTACAATAATCAAGACAATGTGGTACTGGTGAAAGAATACACAAATAAATAAATGAAACAGAATAAAGGGTTCAGAATTAGGCCCACATAAATATAATTGATTAATTTGTGACAAAGGAGTAAAAGCAATACAATGGAGAAAAGATAGGCTCTATGAAAAAGGGTGCTGAAAAACGGGTCATCTACATGCAAAAGGAAAGAAAGAGAGAGAGAAGAATTTAGACATAGACCTTATATCCTTCACAAAAATTAACTCAGAGTGAATCATAGACCTAAATGTGAAACACAAAGCTATAAAACTTCTAGATAATAACAAAGGAAAAAAATCTAAATGACCTTGGGTAAGGTGATGACTTTTTAGAACAATACCTAAGGTACAATCCATGAAAGAGAAAATCAATAAGTTGAACTTTATTACAATTTAAAACTGCCCTGCAAAACAAAACAAAAACTCAACTCTGCAAAAGATGATGTCAAGAGAATGGAAAACCACTGGAAAAAAAAGTCTGAAAAAGACACATCTGATATTGGACTATTATCCAAAATATACAAAGATCTATTAAAATCAATTTTTAAAAACTGGGCAAAAGTCCTGAACAAGCACCTCATCAAAGAATGAATAAATATGGCAAATAAGCATATGAGATGTTCTACATCCTACCTCACCAGGGAATTGCAAGTTCAAACACTGAGATGCCACCACACACTACTTTGAATGGTAAAAATCCCAAACACTGACAAAACCAAATGCCACTTGAAGCAACCGGAACTTTCATTCATTGTTGATGGGAAGACAAAATGGTAGCCACAGTGGAAGATACTTTGGCAGTTTCTTATAAAATTAAACATACTCTTACCAAATGATCAGCGATCATGATCCCTGGTATTTACCCAAAGGAACTGAAAAATTTGCATCCACACAAAACCCTAACTGTGGATGTTTATGGCAACTTTACTCATCACTGCCCAAATTTGGAAGCAGCTAAGGTGTCCATCAGTAGGTGAGTGGATGAACACTGTGGTCCATCCAGACAATAGAATATTATTCAACACTCAGAAAAAAAATAAGCTCTCAAGTCATGAAAATAGATACAGGAAACTTGTCTATTACTAAGCGAAATAAGCCAAATTGAAAGGGCTACATGCTGTATGATTCCAACTGTGTGACATTCCTGAAAAGGCAAATAAGGAGATAGTAAAAGTACCAGTGTTTGCCAGGGTTTGAGGGGAAGGATCGATGAATAGGAAGGGTGCAGAGGATTTTTAGGGTAGTGAAATTACCCCATGTGACCCTACAATGTTGGATACATGTCTTTATACATTTGTCCAAACCCAGAGAATATAAAACACCAAGAGGGAACCTGACAAAAAACTGTAGAGCCCGAGGGATAATGTTTTGTCAATGTAGATTCATTGATTATAATAAATGTACCATTCTGGTTTGGGATTTGATAGTTGGGGGGGCATATATAGGAATACAATGTATATGGGAAATCTCTGAATCTTACTCAATTTTTCTGTGAACCTAAAAAAAAAATGCTCAAAATAGTCTATTTGAAAATGGAAGGAAAAGAAGCTAGCACTAGCACTTGCTGCATGCCAGGCACTACTTACACTTAATTTAATCTTCACAACAACCCTATGAAGTAGTGCCATTGGATTACACTTCTTTGAATGAGACTGTACAGAAACTGGCCTTCAGAGACCTCAGGATCTGACCACGGTTCAGCCTGATGAAAGGACAGATGTACAATAGGAGCCACTGGAAGAATTTCCACGCCTTCTAACAAAACGAGGCTTGGAGTTTTGAGAGTTGACTCTGGCATCTTTCCAAAGAGATTGAAGTCAAAATACCATAGCAATACTTGCGTATCCATGTTCATAGCAGCATAATTCACAATAATCAAATAACGGAACCAGCCTAGGTGTCCCCCAACAGATGAATGGATCACGAAACTGGGGTATATACACACAATGGAATTTTGCTCAGCCATAAAGATTATGTCATTTGCAGGAAAATGGATGGAACTCAAGAATATTATGCTAAGTGAGATTAGCCAGTCTCAAAAAACAAATAGTTGTGTGTTTTCTCTTATATTTGGAAGCTAGAGACAAGCTGGGAAACCAGAGTAACACCAGGCAGAAGAGCAGACTCCAGTGGGGTGATGGAGAGGTTTAAGGGAGGGAGGTGGGGTGACAGACACATAAAGAATGTGACAGTCGTAATAACGCTACGTACGTATATTAAATGACCAATTCCAATCTCAAGGGCTTGTGCAGGGAAGGAGAAGGAGCGGGGTGGGAGCCCGAGGGTAGTGCTCCAAGAGTTATGCACATGTATATTCCTACAATTTAATACCTCAGTATGATATATAATTACAATGCACTAAATAAAGGTAAAATTTTTTTCATAGCCGGGCGTGGTGGCGCATGCTTGTAATTCCAGTACTTGGGAGGCTGAGACTGGAGGATCCGGGTTCTCGGCCAGCTTCAGCTACTCAGTAAGGCCCTCCACAACTTAGTGAGACCCTGTTTCAAATAAAGAATAAAAAATAGGGCTGGGGGTGTAGCTCAGAGGTAGAATGCCCCTGGGTTCAGCACTACCCCCAATTTTTTTTTTCATAATTACAGGGAATTCTCCAAATATAGCAAGGGAGTTCAGAGACAGAGTGGTCCCCAAATAAAAAATGTCTATTCCACATATCACAAGGGTTAGGGCTGGACCTATTTGGAGATTTCACATCCCTGTTCTGACAGATGCTAGCATTTGGTACTGATTCAGAAGGTCATGGTTCTGTCTTGACCTTGAATTCCCTCTACCAAGTTCAAGTTCAGTTTCACAGCATTCAGAAGAGCCTCATAAGCCTAGCTCGACTAGGTAACCCACGGACAGAGCACAGAGGTTTGCAATAATCGCCTGTCTCCCCTTTTTCATTCCCAGTCAGCTCACTCTCTGCTGAGCTCTGAAGTGTAAATCAAAGGACAGAGCTGATTTACTCCCACCCAGTCCCGCTCGAGCCCAAATTAACAAGTGCTTCACCTGGGACTGGGAATGCAGGTGCTGCTGGGAGGTTAGTGCTTGGCTCTCTCGCTGTGCTGTTGCAAAAAGACAGGCTCTTGCAGGCCGTAGACACACCCTTCTAAAAGAGGCAGACAAAAGCCAGGCGAGGTTGTACATGCCTGTAATCCCAGTACTTGGGAGGCTGAGACAGGAGGATCACAGATTTGAGGCCAGCCTCAGCAACTTAGGCCCTCCACAGTTTACTGAGACCCTGTTTCAAAATTAAACAAACAAACAAACAAA
>PVLC010044894.1:0-11993 GCA_004027655.1 Graphiurus murinus | reverse complement strand
ACTTCCAATAACCCCTCTCTCTAGCAACCCATCTTCCACTAGCAATCCACAATCTTTCTTCCCAAGACTTCCCCAGCAACCCGGCCAACCTCTTCCCAACCAATTCCTCCCAGAACTTCCCGACAACTTCCCAGCCCAGCAACTTCCCAACCAGCCTTTCCCCAACAGCGTGCTTTTAGCCGTGCTCTCTTGTGAGAAAGATGGAGGCTTTTTATAGCTGCGCCAGGCCTAAGCCACGAGGTGTCTCATACAGCTCTCACCTGGCCGGCCACGAGTCGGGTGTGCTGGTGCATGCGCTCTGGCGTGGCACAGCCCACCTGTAGCTGCTTCTGGCACTTTACCAGGCGCCATCTAGAGGCAAGGTCCAGCTGGCCAGGCTAGGCCCCCGACAGTGGGCTACACTGCCACCAGCCGCCACCAATGGCCCTCCATGGTCTGGCTTCTGAGGAGCCAGCTTGGGGATGGAGGTGGCTGAGGTGTCCCGGCCTGGAGCACCAAAGGGAAGGCTTGTCCCCCACCTCGCTGGCTTCTTCCTAGAGGGAGATGCTGTTACATGGTGCAGGGTGGTGGCAGGGGAATGGACCCTGGCCCTGCTCCCCACGGCCTCTCCACCGACGGCAGTAAGCCAGAGCACTGGGCTGGGTGGAGAGCTTTGAGGGCCCACAGGAGACGCCGTTAATTCTGGCTCCAAGCCCACTGCGGAGCTAAATGACTGAAGGCTCCTGCGTGGGAGTGGTGCACAGCATGGCAGCCGTGTCTCTGACAGCTGCTCGGGTGCCAGCCCTGAGATCAAGTCTTTTACACCGGGCATCCGGGCAGGAGCAGCGACGTGCCCAGCAAGGAGGAGCTGCAGCCAATCACGCCCTGCAGGACTCTGGCAACATTAACACAGAGGGCAAAGGCTTCAAAGCCTTTGGGGCCCCAGGAATTCTCAACAGCTTTCCCAACTAGAAAATTCATCAAAGCTCCCCTAGGTAACCAGCTAACAGACAGGAAGCAACGCATTTTCTGCCTTGTCGCTGGGCAAGAACTGCCCGCAGGCCAGGGTGGGCTGAGGAGGGGTGACTGTCCAGCCCATCCAGGTATGTCCAGTGGGGAAGCCCAGATGGGCACGTGGCTTCTGACTTTCTGAGAAACTTCCATACAGGGTAGGATTTAATCCCAAGAAACAGGGACCACAGTTTCTCAGAAACTTCTCCTGGAGGGAGAATTTGCCCCCAGGGTAATTATGCCATTATTATCCTATTTGTAGCACTATATATTGGGACTTGAATTTGAACACTTAGGAAAAACGAAACAAAACAAAACAAAAACCCTAACATTGTGTCCAACAGGTGACTGAGGACCTTATCAAAATGGGGCTAGGTTCCCGGGTCGGCCGAGAGACCTGAGAGTTTGTGTTTTTTAGGCTCCCGGGCGATGCTGTGGCTTTGCCAGTTACTGCCTGAGACCTGGAGCCGAGTATTTAATCTCCTCTGTAAGGTGGGGGCAACACTTGCTACCTAGAGCTGCAGAAGATACTTGGCAACTCCGAGGTAGTCCACGCCTATGTCTTCTCATCCCTTGTTCAAATGATTTTGCACTTGTTAGCTCCTCTGAGTCTGCGAAGTAAGCAGAGCAGACCTGGTTCATCCCTGTGTTAGACACGAGGAGTGGCTGACACACAAGTTGGTGGCGGAGGTAGACGAGACCCTGGGATTCCTGCTGCAACACAATTCCTCCCAGTCGGATGACAGATACATGTGCCTACCGGCTGAGGATCGCGTCGACGCTGACAGGGAGTATCCTAACAATGCTGCAGAAACCTGCACGGCGCTTGCTGGCCAGGCAGCCACTGCGGGCCTTCTGGAGTCCTGGGAGACAGCGCGGAACTTGAAGACAATGTTCCATTACATGCTTCCCCCCGGGCCTGCCTGCACGTTGATCTCAACATACATCTCAGGGAAAAAACAAACGTTTGAACCATCTTCCCCCAAGAGGAAAGAAGCAACTGGCTTGGAAATAGAGGTAGTGCTGCTCCTGTGCCTGCTCTGTGGTTTGGGTCTGTCTCCTCCCCCTAACCTTGGCCATCAGAGGCATTTGGATAGGCAGGGCTTGGAGAAGACAGCCAGCCACATCTGGCGGCCACAGCTCTGAAGAGCCTGGAACAGCTCAGCACATTCTTCCTTTCCTCCTGGTCGGCCTGGCCACATGTTAGCCCTGGCCTCTCCAACCACGCGGCTTCCCTGCGCTGGACGGGCCCTGGAGCTTCTCACACACCGTTCATTTGCTCTCCCAGGGCATTCAGAGAGCAGAGAGAGGCCCAGGAGACAGCGAGGGCAGGGGCAGGGTATTCTGCCGAGGGATGGGACCTGAGGCAGAACACACCTGCGGTGACACATTCGGGGCTGAGGCCCTGTGTGAACCAGGGCTTCCAATTTCCATGCAGACTTGGGGATGCTTGTTGTGGTGGAATTCCAGATGGCGTTCCCAGATTTAACATTTCCATCTCTGCCGTTCCAAGCAGCCCCCACACGTAGCTTCGTCTTGTTGCTGAGGCGGGATAGCAAGTCCATGGAGCGGCAGGGAAGGGCTTGGGTGCAGGGGATCAGGCTGAGTCCCCACACTGCCTCTCGCGCTGGTGCGGCCTCTCTGAATGAGCTTTCACCTCTACCCTGAGAGGCCAGGTTGCCCTGCTGTCTACAGAGGAGGCATGGGAGAGCCTGCTGGCCTTGGAGGAGAGCCCAGGGGCTCGAGGGGTGGGGGAAGGGGATGGGGTCTCTCAAGGATGTCTGGGGTTTCTTGCTCCTTTCTTGCAAGGAATTCCCAGGACTATGGAAAAGGAAAAAAGGGTATGGACTGAATTTATTGTAGAGTCCACGACAGGGGTCAGATTTCTAGAAGCAGCCAGCATGTCCCCCTTCTGATCATGAGGCCCAAGAAAGAGACGTTGCAGCCCCAGTGATCACCTCCCCCAGGTCAAGGGCTAGTGGAATATTCCACTAGCAGGGTACCGCTTCTGCTGACCAGCGGGCCCCTGAAATCTTAACTCGTCAGCATCTTCTGTCGGCCCATTCTCTAGTTAGCTCCAGCACTACCATCAGGCCCCACCATCAGTATAATAATCCAGAGAGGCATACACTTACAAAGTTACAATTATAAAGCACTTTTACATGTGCCATCCCACTGGACCTGAACCACAACAGTGTGGAGACAGCAGGTGTTTGTCTTAGCCGGTAAGGCTGCCATAACCAAATGCAGCTGATGAACAATAGAAAGTTCTGGAGGCTGGGAAGTCCACGATCGAGGTGGGGAAGATTCCACAGCTAGGAAAGACCTGTTTACTGGCTCACCGGGGCACCTTCCCGTTGTGTTTTCACCGAGTTGAAGGGTCTTTGTCAGGCCTCTTTTATAAGGCCACTAACCTCATTCATTAGGTCACCAAAGGCTCCCCCCCCTCGATACCATCACCATGGGGGGATTCCAGTACCTGGCATTCTGAGGGCTTGCACACAGGAAGACCACAGCATCAGAGGGAGCAGCTACCTCAGTATACAGATGAGAAGGCCAAGAGCAGAGGTTTGGCACTCTGCCCAGGGTCACGTAAGGGACTGCAGCTGAGGGCTCCCAGACTGGGATGGCAGCCAGAGGTTTCTCCTCACAGCCGGCTCGTATCTCCCCCACAACACCTGGCAAAATGAAGAACACAGTCAGATGGGATCTCACTGTAACCTCGTAACAATCCTGAGAGGCAGACGAAAACAGGTCTGCAGTCTTCCGGCAGTGCCCACAGGGGCACGGGCGCTTCCAGGACCCCACCCCACCCACTGCCAAAATCCATGATATAAAATGGCGCCGTATCTGCAGGGAACCTGGGCAATCCTCCTGTGTACTTGACATCATATCTAGATTACTTATAACACCTAATGTAATGTAAATGCTATGTAAATAGGTGGTGTGTTCTATTGTTAAGGGAATAATGACAAGAGAGACAGTCTGTGTGTGTTCAGTACAGACGCTTTTTCCCCCAGGTGTTGACTCTTCAGATGTAGAGCCTGCGGATGCTAGGGCATTACCTTGTTTTACAGTTGAAGATCTGATGTGCTCAGACTGGGAGACAGGAAAGCAGGTTAGAGATTAGAAAATGCAGGTTAGAGGTTAGAAAATGCAGGAGAGGGCAGGCGCTGTGTCCAGCCAGCCCTCTGTCCCCTGTTAAGAAATATCTTTGCTACAGCAGTCTTACCACTTTCACAGAAGGCTGTTACTTAAATCAGTTGTCCTTGCTAAATGGGTCTTGGGGGGCTCCCTAGGGCGGCACAAAGATCTAGGCAAGAAGCAGGAGGGGGCAGCTAACTTCTGGAAGATTGCAATGTCCTCGTCCGCCTCCACCCCGGCTTGGGCGTCTTCTCCTGCCGACCCGGCAGCACCCTCATCACTTACCGGCCTCGGCAGCGCCTGGAGCTGGCAGGTGCAGGGTTTTGTGTGTAACAGGTGGGGCACAGGGTGGCCACACCTGAATGTGGGTCTGTGCATGAGCACAAACGTGACTGCCTCTCTCCTTGGGTGCACAGATGTCACCATGTGTGTGGGAAGTACTGTGTGCGTGGCCACATGTGGACCCACAACCGATGGACACGGCCCCACTGGGGTGCCTGTTCCGAAAGCACACTGCTGTCTCCTCCAGCCTTGGCCTGTCCGATCCTTGCCGCCTACTGTTTTGGTGAGTTGTCAAGTGCAAACCTCAACTGCACAGCATCTTCTTTATGAGGAGGCCAGGACAGACAAGTAATCTATCAAATGTTACTTAAAATAGTCCCCCAGCCCTCACTCCCTCTCTCTTGTTGCTTTCTGATTCTTGATTATTTCTTTCCTCTCTGTCTCTTGTTTTTCTGCCTAGAGATTGACAGCACCCTGCTAACATAGCCTTGGTGATGCCAGGTGTCGGTGGAACCCACACCTCCCTCTTGGCCTCCCTCCCGGATCAAACTGCTCCACGGCTAACTCCTCTGGAGGCCCTGTGCAGGCCCTGTTTGCAGGCCCACATGGCGGCTGATGGATGAGGCTGGGTGCCAGAAGACTCAGGAATCAGGAGCATGGACATGATGATCTGCTAATGGACTAGCTAACAAGATCCTCACTCCAGCAGGCCTGCAACTGTGCTAACTTTGCCCTCGTCCCAATTCTCTAGCCTTTTAGGTAGGCCTGTGTCTTGTGACCCTCGGTACCAGTCTGTGGTCCTCCTACAAGACTTGGAGTGCATTAGCATTCCCTGCCACCTGTGCTGCCTAGACCAAGTGACTAAGGCCTAGATGAAGTACCTACTGTTTGCCAAGGACTGTGCTAGGTGCTCAAAACTACTATCTTGTCTTGGTTAAGTTGGCACAGTTGCTATTCTCTCCATATTCTAGAAAACAGACTCAGAGGGTGCTTGGCCTGGTCTAGGCCAGCATTATTACTCAGCACTTGTGAGCACAAGCAACAAAAACAGACTCTAGCTAACTTAAACAGAGAGGGCATTTGGAAGGATGAGATGGACAGCTCATAAAATGTATGGAAAGCTTAGAAAACATGTGAACTGAGATAGTCAGGGCCAGGGATGGGGCCACACCGGGGAAAGCTTGTTAGGAGACCACTGTGCTGGATCATGACACCACTCTAATGCCTTTCACACTCTTCCTGCACCTTTACATGCCCATGTTAAAACCCCAACCCCCAGGTGGGTCATCAGAGGTGGCAGGCCAGGTGACACACCCCACTGCCAGAGGCAGGCACCTTTGGTGGACCCTGGCTCTGACCAACCAGAGTCATTTGATGAGTTCCCAGCTGGCAACAGCCAAGCACACATGAGTCCCATCTTCCTGGCCCCTAACCATGTGGGTGAAGTCCAAAATATTGAACAACTGCTAGGGCCTTGGCTCTGGCCAATCAGAAGAGCGGCCAGCAGAGTCGGGCACAGTGACACACACCTGTGATCCCAGCGACTCGGAGACTGAGGCAGGAGGATTGCAGGTTCAAAGCCAGCCTGGAAAATCCTATCTCAAAATAAAAAGGCTGGTGTTTAGCTCAATGGTAGAGCACTTGCAGAGCATCGGCAAGGCCCTGGGCTTGATCCACACTAGTGCAAACAAACAAAAAACACAACAAAAAACAGAAGCACCCAGAAACAGCAGTTTCAGCCACAGGAGTGTCCATCAACTGAATATCAGTTCTACACACCAACAAAGCAAAATTAGGACTCAGGGTTCCTGGTTACCTAGGCCAGACTCTCGCTACTAGGCCCATGCTTCCCAAACTCTTTCTAGAAATGGTAACAGCTGATGGCACACTGGCGTAAGCTTGAGGGACAAAGGAAAACAGATAGATGGGTAGGTAGACAGATGGATAGACAGACAGATGAATGAGATACATATAAAAGGAAGTGGCTAGGGAAGAAGCCCATTGTATTTTTTACATTATGTTATTATGATAAAATAAAATAAAATTCCCTTGAACTCTAGGCTCTTATATCCAGTGGTTTACTGGACATCTCTACTTAACGACACATAGATTTCTCAAAACCAGCACCCCCCAGCCAGGCATGAAAGCATACTCCTGTAATCCCAATACTTGGGAGGCTGAGATAGGAGGATCCTAGGTCTGAGGCATCTCCGCAGCTTAGTGAGACCCTGTTTCAAAATTAAAAATAAAAAGGGCTGAGGGTGTAGCTCAGAACACCCTTGGGATAGATTCCCCAGGACCACAAAAAATAAAATAAAAAAATATCACCCCATATCTGCACATCTGTCCTCCCCACCATCATCACCAACCTCCCTTACCTGTAACTCCCCAGCTCAGTCAAGGTTATGTCTATCTTCACTCAGACCAAAACCTTTAATCATCTTCAACTCTTGCATAGTCCACATATGTATAGTCTATGTGTGTATTAAGTAACATATATGTGCATATCCTACATATTGTGCATCAGAAAGTCCTCTGGCCTCTGCCTGCAGCATTTATTAATAAGCTTGCCATCTTCTCTGCTACCATTTTGTTCCAGCCACCTCTAACTACCTCTTCCTTGGAGTCATACAAAGGCCACCTGACTAGTCTCCCTACTTCTGACCTCTACCTCTTGAGACTTCTCAGTAAATGGCCACCGTGGTACTTAAAAAGCATCCAGCAGATGACGTCATCTTTCTGCTCTAAATCTCCCACAGCTTCCAGTTCACTCGAGTTAAGTCAAGAGCAACGTTCTTCCTGCCTGGACACTTCCCCACGTCTGCACAGCTTCCTCCCTTCCTGCCCGGAATCATGGCTCAGTGCTGTCTGGGGAGAAGGCCTGCCCTGGCCACCTCATTTTCCAGGTTTTCCCATAGTACTCATCACCTGACACTATGTTGACTCTATTATCACTTCTTCTTTGCCTCTCTCCATTAGAACGTCAACTCCATAAGGACGGGAGCTTTGTTTGTTCAGTGATGTGGTCTGCGCAGCTAGAATATTGCCTGGCTCACAAGTCCTGTTTGTTGAAGGAGTTAATAAAAATACAAAGCACTAGACATGATATGAAATTTTAAATTAGCATAGAATTCAGACATTAGAAAATCACTTTTAATTTTTAAATGATAACCTCATGCTTTTCGTATGAACGTACCATTTTAAATCTGGTTTTACATTTGAAATGGCCCCACATAAATAATTCTTGTTCGAGATTTTCAATACCACTCTCTTTAAATTCTTGATAATCTCCATTGACGAGAAGCTTTACATGCAAAAGCCAGCAGCATATTCAAAAATTTACAGCAGTTGAAATTACATTTGAAGACTCTCAGACCTCTTCCTTTTCTCTCATCAACAGACGTAATGTTAAAATATCTGGTGATAATGCTAATGGATTTGCATGCTATCAGCCTTGTTCATATCGAGTATTTCAAAATAGTGCTGATGCTTTAACCTATTGCAGGTGAGCACGTTGTTCAAGCGGTTGCCCTGCAGCCAGCCACCAAAAGGCCCCGGAGTAGTCAGTGTTGAGAAGCATTTGATACTTGTGAAGACAGAGTCGGGCACTGTCTAGAACTCCTTCCACAAGGAGCCCTGACGAGCTGCCCGACCCCACCGAGGCTGGCAATACCTGGGGGTCTGTGCCATGCCGCCTGGGCACTAGAAACCAAAACCCCTCCAGCAGCTCCGTGCACCCCATGCCCTCCAGGGTAGTGGCCTGTTCTGACCTAACAATGTTCAGCAGACTGTGATCAAGTTGCTCAGGGTCACTCCCGATGGGGCCCTGGAGAGCACGGTCACACCCTGCCGTACACCCGCTATCCTCCAAGGAAACTCAGCCAGGAAACTCAGCAGACGGCCCCACCTGTGTCTGCAGAGCCTTGAGATCCAATGGCCTCACACCAGGGTGCCATGGCAGATCCTGTGGGGAGCTGTACTTCTGGTTGACTGGACTGGAATCTACCACAGACCAGCTGTGTGTCTTTCTGAATGCAAGTGTCCTCATTTATAAGTGGGGAGTTTGAACACAGTTGATATTTCAATGCTTGTCATGGACGCTGGCACTCGGCTGAAGCCGTCCACTAGGGAGGGGCGTCTCGTCACCCCCTTCAAACAGAGCACCTCCTTTCCGATTGGTTCTACATCTTGATATCCCATAGGAGACTTTGGTAGAAGGAGAACCTTTTGCTGCTAATGCAAACATTTGAAAGCCAGTCCATTTAGGATGATATCTCACCCCAGGCCCTCTGCCTCCTGTTGCGTCTTTGTTTAAGGAAAATAAAATCATTCCAAATTAACTTTTTATGTATTTTACTATAAAACTGCCATCTTTCTTAGCTGGGTATAGTAATCCACATCTGTAATTCTGGTAAACTTGGGAGAATGAGTCAGAAAGATCGCAGGTTCAAGGCCAACCTCTGTAATTTAGAGAGATCTTGTTTCAAAATAAAAACTAAAAAGAGCTGGGGGTGTAGCTTGGAGGTAGAATGCTCCTGGGTTCAGTTCCCACTACCAAAAAAAAAAAAAAAAAAAAAAGCCATCTTTCTTTAGTAAAAAGGAGACAAGAACCCTCCAAGTAGCTATTGGAGGGACTTTCTTGGTTTGATGAGCAGATGGTCCACGCGTCTTGTCTCGGTATCCGAGCGTCATCTTCCCTTTGGGATCTTCCCATGTGCTGCTGAGGCTGGCCTGCTTGTTCCTAACGCTCAGCCTCAGGAGGCGGATGGACTCCCTTCTGCCCCTTGGCACAGGGAAGACAAAGTCGGAATTTACTTCAAGTAATACTTTACGAGGAACTTGGGGACAGTAAATGGGGAAAACAGAGAGTGCGGTGCAGCCGGCCATCTGGTTCACCAGCTGCGCCAGGCCCACAGGGTGGGAAGGCCCTGTTCCATGCTTGGTTGTCCCAGGAGTTCCAAGTCTCTGGATTTCTCTCCGTGGGAAGCTATCACTTTAGTGCCCATTGCCTAGCAGAGTCCAGATAAGACAATCCTTGGTACCCAGCCCAATGCACACACCTAAGCCCCAGTTGCAGGTTTCTTCCCTTTTTTGATAGTAACACTACCCATCTCACCTTGGTGCAATTCCACCTTCTTAGAGGTGCCCAGACAGATAAACTAAGACAACAGCACAAGTGTTCTAACAAAGGATGGATGTCATGAACAAGAGACTGTTCTCTTTACAGATGCCCAAGCGCAGAAAGGCACATCAATTTGTGTAATACTCCTCAGCTTAATGGGAGCAAAAAGCAGATTTGATTGTGGGGGCCTGGGCAGGACACCAGAGCTTTTGGTCTAACCAGATGCCATTCCCAGACAAGTGTGGGAAGAGAGGAGAACCCCGGCGCCCCCAGAGCGCTCACGTGATGGTTAAGACTCTCAGGAGCAGGGAGCGCCAACCCTGCAAAGGTCCTACCAACCCTGCAAAGTCTCTACCCAGAATTTAGAACCTACAGGGATGGCTTTGTTCTAGATGAAGACTCTCCGGCTCTCCTGGCATCCGTCCCCAATTCCCCTCAAAGGGCAATTGTTACTTCCCCAAGCTTTGGGACAAAAATGCAGAGAATGTCACAGCCTAAGGCTTCTCTTCCAAGAGACTCTGAGATTTGCATGAACACTTTTGTTTGCTTATTTTCGTGTTGCCACAAATTAGAAGTGAAAAGCAGAACAAAGAAACAAGAGACATTCCTTGGGATGGAATTACCTGCATAGCCTTGGGGGTTGATCTTGCCAAGACAATCTGGAGTCTATTCCACTGTTGCTACAATCGATGATCCAAAGTTTTCCCTTTCATCTGCAGGATTCCGGGGCCGTTTAGGAGAAAGGGTGAGCTGGTCCTTTCTAGGTTTCTGGGGTCGCTACACATCTTCCCAGGCACTCACAGGCAGAGTCCCACCCTCAGGAAGCCCTACCTGAGCCTTCCTGCCATAGGAGAGACTGGGAAATGGGAGGAGGATGCTGACCTGGGCTGGGGTTCATCTCCCAGTGTTCTTTGACCCCAGCTAGGGGCACCTGTTTGAACTCTGCCTGTCCCATGTAGCCTGGAGGGGTGCAAAGAAAAGCCTAAGGCATCCTACCGGAGACTGACTTCTGCTTACTAATGGTCTGCTCCTGGGCAGGGTATTTTAATGCTCAGAGCCTGTTTCCTCCTATGCAAAATGGGAATAATCATGGTATCTCTTTTATTCTCTCCTCATGGAGGTGGTGGGGCATTGCCAAGTAATAGATGTTTTTCAAAAAAATTCCAAGGGCTGTGTGTGCAAGAATGCATGAATTATGATGTACCATTCACTGGGGAGAGGGAGGCATGTTCCCAAGGCAGCACAGGGAGATTCTCCATCCCGTGGTCTTGCTTCCCAAAGCTTCCTCTAACTGCTTCTCATCCTTCTGAAGGCACCAAGAAGGGCAGCGCTACCCTTCTCTGCACTTCCCCCACCCCTTCCCTACCCCCACTCCCAGCTAGGTTTCCCAGAAAGAGAACAGAATTCAATTTCACAAGGATTTATCCAGCCTCCACCACCACTCTTCCCATTTTTAATGGGGCTCAGCTACGTGAGGAGACTCATGTCCAAGACCTTCCTGCAAGGCAGAGAGCAGAACAACTAGCATCCTTAATTCCTAGAAAAAGATGACACTCAGGGGTTAAGGGATTTGCCTAAGGTCACCCAGCCTGTAAGAACAGAGCCAGAACTCACACCCGGGGCCTCCCGCCTGCTGCTCTAAAGTCCTTCTGCAGACCCTGAGCCTTCAGGTTTGAATCTCAACTCTTTTTTTTTTTTTTTTTTTTTTTGTGGTACTGGGGATTGAACTCAGGGGCATTCTACCTCCAAGCTATACTCCCAGCCCTATTTTTTGTTCTTTATTTTGAAACAGGGTCTCATTAAGTTGCAGAGGACCTCACTAGGTAGCTGAGGCTGGCCGAGAACCCGGATCCTCTGGTCTCAGCCTCCCAAATGCTGGGATTACAAGCGTGCGCCGCCACGCCCAGCTGAATCTCGACTCTTTTCCTGGCATGTGAAGCCCTTAGTGACCTGCACCTACCTCCCTTCACTCTGGGGCTCCCCACTTGTCTACAGCCTGTTCCCTGTATCTTCTCTGATTATGCTGCCATCACTTACTTCCTGCTCATCCTTATATCCCAGCTCCTATCTCCCAGCATAGCACCTTACACATAGCCCATATTTATTAGATAAAGAACACACAAGCTGGGCATAGTGGCCCATGCCTGTAATCCCAGTACTTGAGAGGCTGAGGCAGGAGGATTGCATGTTTGAGGCCGGCCTCAGCAATTTAGTGAAACTCTCAGCAACCTTAGTGAGACCCTATTTCAAAACAAAAGGACTGGAGCCGGGCGTGGTGGCGCACGCTTGTAATCCCAGCATTCGGGAGGCTGAGACCGGAGGATCCGGGTTCGCGGCCAGCCTCAGCTACCTAGTGAGGCACTCGCAACTTAGTGAGACCCTGTTTCAAAATAAAGAATAAAAATAGGGCTGGGGGTGTAGCTCGGAGGTAGAATGCCCCTGAGTTCAATTCCCA
>PVLC010044893.1:0-11993 GCA_004027655.1 Graphiurus murinus | reverse complement strand
AAAAAAAAAAAAAAAAAAAAAGAAATGAGCAACTGAATAGACACTTCACAAAAGAAGAGATACAAATGGCCAATGAATACATGAAAAAATGTTCAACATCATTAGCAATCAAGGAGATGCAAATCAAAACTACACTGAGATTCCATATAACCCCAATCAGAATGGCAATCAAGAAGTCAAATAACAATAAATGTTGGCGAGGATGTGGGGAAGTAGGAACTCTTCTACACTGTTGGTGAGATTGCAAACTAGTTCAGCTGCTTTGGAGATCAGTGTGGAATGATCCACTGGGAATGGATCCACCATATGATCCAGCTATATACCACTCCAGGGTATCTTTCCAAAGAGGTTGAAACCAGAGAACTACAGTAATATATGTACACCCATGTTCATAGCAGCACAATTCACAATAGCCAAATTATGGAATCAACCCAGGTGTCCATCAACAGATGAATGGATCATAAAACTATGGGAAATACACACAATGGAATTCTACTCAGCAATAAAGAAGAATAAAATAATGTCATTTGCAAGAAAATGGAAGGACCTGGAGAGCATTATGTTAAGTGAGATTAGCCAGTCACCGAAAGTGAAGGGACATGTGTTTTCTCTAATATGCGCAAGCTAGGGAGTAACTGGGATACCAGAGGGACTCCAGATAATGGAGGAGAAACCGCAGTGGAGCTAGGGAAGTGTTCTAAGGGAAGGAGAGGGGGAAGATTGAGGTTCATTATTGGAAATCCTAACATTGGCTGTGTGTACACATGTGAAAATCCCAATATTAATCTTAGTCCTCTGTGTGGGAAGGGGGTAGGTGATGGGGAGGTGGGGGGCACCAAGTACTGTGTGCATGTATGTCAATGTCAACATGATTTACATTATGATGTGAAATGACAATGCACCGATAAAGGCACATTAAAATAATAAATAAATAAATTACACCTGCTTATCTGGGTGTAGTGGTGCACACTTATAATCCCAGTACTTGGGAGGCTGAGACAAGAGGATCACAGGTTCTCCACCAGCCTCAGCTACTTAGTGAGGCCCCCAGCAACTTAATGAGTCACTGTTTCAAAATAAAGAATAAAAAACAGGGCTGAGGGTATAGCTCAGAGGTACAATGCCCCTGAGTTCTATCCCAGGTATCTCTCTCTCACACACACACGCATGTATACACATGCATACACACACCACAAAAATTATACCTGCTTTTCTCTTTAACAGTCCAGAAGAAAAGATTAGACAGTTAGAGAAGAAAGTAAATGAGTTGGTAGAAGAAAGCTGTATTGCCAACAGTTGTGGAGACTTAAAATTGGTAAGTTCATAAGCTAATAAGTAACACAGTTATGGTAGTGTGGACATATATCTGCTCTGCTTTTATATATATGTACACATGTACAGGAAAATATTTTCATTTTGCCATTGACTGGCCTTTAGGGTTTTTTTTTGTTTTGTTTTGTTTTGTTTTGTTTTTTTGCGGGTCTGGGGATTGAACTCGGGGGCATTCTACCTCCGAGCTACACCCCCAGCCCTATTTTTTATTCTTTATTTTGAAACCGAGTCTCACTAAGTTGCAGAGTGCCTCACTAGGTAGCTGAGGCTGGCCTCGAACCCGGATCCTCCGGTCTCAGCCTCCCGAATGCTGGGATTACAAGCGTGCGCTGCCACGCCCGGCTCCCTATTTATTTTTTATTTTGGAACCGGGTCTCACTAAATTGCTGAGGGCCTTACTAAGTTGCTAAGACTGACTTTGAACCTGGGATCCTCCTCTCTCAGCCTCCCAAATATTGGGATTTCAGGTGTGCTCCACTATGCCCGGCTTATTGGTCTTTTGTGTGTGTGTGTGTGTGTGTGGTACTGAGGATGGAACCTAGGGGTATTCTATCTGTAAGCTACAGCCCAAGCCCTATTTTTTTTATCCTTTATTTTGAAACAGGGTCTCACTAAGTTTTAGAGGGCCTCACTAAGCAGCTGAGGCTGGCCACGAACCTGGATCCTCCAGTCTCAGCCTCCCAAATGCTGGGATTACAAGCGTGCGCCACCACGCCTGGCTTGGTCTTTTTAACATAACATTCTACTGTATTTATTTATTTTTCCAGCCTGGTAGACTATTAGATTAGACTCTAACATGCCACCCAAAGTCAGAGCTACCACAAGCCATGCATAGTACTAAGTGCTATCTTCTTACAGAAGTCTCACTACACTGAAGTCGTTTTTCCGAAGTAAGCACAGCCTGGCATAGTGGCACACCCCTGTAATCTCAGTACTTAGAAGTCTGAGAACAGAGGACTACAGATTCACAGTCAGCCTCAGCAATTTAGCAAGGCACTGTTTAGAAATAAAAATTAAAAGGGATTGAGTAGGCATGGTGGCTAACGCCAGTAATCCCAGTACTTAGGAGGCTGAGATAGGAGGATCACAGGTTTGAGGCCAGCCTCGGTAACTTGATGAGGCCTTCTGCAACTTAGACCCTGTTGCAAAATAAAAAAAAGATAGGACTTGGGGTGTAGTCCAAGAGGTAGAATGCCTCTGGGTTCAATTCCAGTACCATACACACACAGAGAAAAAAAAGGTGGGCGCAGTGGCACATGCCTGTAATTCCAGTACTTAGGAGACTGACAGAGGAGGATCATAGGTTCAAGGCCAGCTTCAATAAACCGTTAAGTCATAATTTTTAAAAATTTTATGGTACTGGGGATTGAGCCCAAGGGCATTCTATCTCTAAGCTACATCCCCAGCCCTTTTTATATTTTGTTTGGAAATAGGATCTCACTAAGTTGCTGAGAGCCTCAGTAAGTTTCTGAGGTTTGGCTTCAAACCTGTGATTCTCCTGTCTCAACCTCCCAAGTACTGGGATTACAGGTGTGCGCCACTATGCCCAGCTTAAAATCATGATTTGCTTCTTGGGAACCCAACTCTGATTTGTAAAACTTTTTACTTTGTTTTGTTCATGTTACTTTGTCAGACCATATAAGTATAATTTTTGTGACTAGTTATGAGATTAATGCATATCATTAGAAACAGTGTTCAATATAAAAAGCTACTTTTATTTATTATAAAATAAGTAATATACTTATCTAGTTCTAAAAAGCAGTGTCTTAGGCCAAGCATGGTGGTGCACACCGGAACTTGGGAAGCTGAGACAGGAGGAATGCAGTTTCAAGGCCAGCCTCAGCCACTTACCGAGACCCTACTTCAAAATCAATAAAGTAATTAATTAAAATGGCCAGGGGTGTAGCTCAGAGGCAAAATGCCCCTGGATTCAGTTCCCAGTACCTCACAAAACAAAACAAAAAACCCACAGTCCTAGAAGCCAAACAAAATCTTACCTAAATTCCTTCCTCACAAGATTGAATTAAAAAATAGGGAGGAAAGAAGAGGTGGATAGGTATAGTCAAACCCAAAAGGTCATGGAGGGTGTGTGGTTGTAAGCGTGGATTGGTGCCATGTCCTCCACATTTCATGCCTCATGCTTCTCTTCTTTTTTGTGTGTGTGTGTGTGGTAGTGGGGATTGAACCCAGGGACATTCTACCTCCGAGTGACACCCCCAGACCTATTTTTTTATTCTTTAGTTTGAAACAGGGTCTCACTAAGTTGCAGAGGGCCTCACTAAGTAGCTGAGGCTGGCTGTGAACCCAGATCCTCCAGTCTCAGCCTCTCAAGTACTGGGATTACAAGCGTGCACCACCATACCCAGCTTCTCATGCTTCTCTTCTTTCCCAGAGGAAGCACACAGTTTCCTGAGGGGAGCACAGTTTGAACAAATAGTCAGGGTGCTTTTGTTTTCAAGGGGTGTTTATGTCAGAGTACAGAGGAGAATCCTGGGGAATCCACAGCTGGAAGATGAAGTCAGACAAGCTTCATATAGATGGTTACCAAATGTGTGACAGTTGATGAATGCTCAGAATTGGTTTTACAAAGTGTAAATCTGATTTCAGGCCTTAGAAAAGGCCAAAGATGCAGGAAGAAAAGAGAGAGTCCTGGTGAGACAGCGAGAACAAGTTACGACTCCAGAAAATATCAACTTGGATTTAACTTACTCAGTAAGTACTGAAATACTTGGTGAGCAGAATTATTTCAGCTCTGGATTCCAAAATTCTTTTTTTCTTTTTTAAAGTTTTAATTCATTTTTCCTCTGACACATAAAAATAAAAAATTGTACATTTTATGGGGTACCATGTGATATTTTGATACATATATACACTGTATAATGTTTAAATCAGGTTAAGTACATCTATCTTAAACTTCTTTCTCCCTTCCCTTCCCTTCCCTTTCCTTCCCTTCCTTTCTCTTCCCTTCCCTTTTGTACTGGGGATTGAACTCAGGGGTGTTCTACCTCTGAGCTATACCCCACAGTCCTTTTTATTTTTTGTTTTCACATAGGGCCTCACTAAGTTATTAAGAGTCTTGCTAGGTTGCTGAGGCTGTCCTTGAACTTGTAGTTTTCCTGTCTCAGCCTCCCAAATACTGGGATTATAGGTGTGCACCACCGCACCCAATTTACCTTTTTTTTTTTTGCCGTACTAGGGATTGAACTCAGGGGCATTCTACGTCCGAGCTATAACCCCAGCCCTATTTTTTATTCTTTATTTTGAAACAGAGTCTCACTAAGCAGCTGAGGGCCTCACTAAGCAGCTGAGGCTGGCCGAGAACCGGATCCTCCGGTCTCAGCCTCCCAAATGCTGGGATTACAAGCATGTGCCACCACACCCGGCTTCCAACTTACCTTTTTTTTTTTTTTCTTTTTACGGTACTGGGGATTGAACTCAGGGGCATTTTACCTCCGAGCTATAACCCCAGCCCTATTTTTTATTCTTTATTTTGAAACCGGGTCTCACTAAGTTGTGGAGTGCCTCACTAGGTAGCTGAGGCTAGCTGCGAACTCGGATCCTCCGGTCTCAGCCTCCCGAATGCTGGGATTACAAGCATGCACCACCATGCCCGGCTCCAACTTACCATTTTTTATGGTGAAAAAATTCAAACTTGGCTGGGCATGGTGGTACATGCCTATAATCCTAGTACATGAGAGGCTGAGAAAGGACAATCACAAATTCGAGGCCTGTCTCAGTAACTTAGTGAAGTTATCAGCAACTTAGAGAGACACTATTTCAAAATAAAAAAAGGGCTGGGGATATAGCTCAGAAGTAGAATGTTCTTGAGGTCAATTCCTAAATTTCAAAATAAAACAAAAAATTCAAAATTTTTTCTACTAACCTTTTAACATAGACAGTACATTACCTATCTTATTACATATCATATCATACTTATTCATATCATTATCTGTAGTCACCCTGCTCTGCACCAGAACATCTGACTCCTGCTGATTGTGGTTTAGTATCTTGATCAGCTTCTCCCTTCCTGTTTTTCCCTCCCCACTAAGGTCTTTGTACTTTGTACCTTCTTTTGTTTAAAAATCTGATTGTATCTTAGGTACTTGGAAATAGATATTTAGTACTTGAGCTACTTTCATCTTTTATTTAACTTTGAATTGGTTTTAATAACTTAGTAACTGCAAATCCTCCATCCATGCCTGCAGCTCTTGAGGAATGTTAGTATTCATACTCCATCCAGCATGGCTCTAGTGTAGACTTTTGGGCCAGTTATTTTCTTTTTCTTTTTTTTTTTTTTTGCGGTACTGGGGATTGAACTCAGGGGCATTCTACCTCCGAGACATACCCCAGCCCTATTTTGTATTCTTTATTTTGAAACAGGGTCCCACTAAGTTGCAGAGTGCCTCACTATGTAGCTGAGGCTGTCCTCGAACCCAGATCCTCCGGTTTTAGCCTCCCAAATGCTAGGATTACAAGCGTGTGCCACCACGCCCAGCTTGGGCCAGTTATTTTCAAGGACTTCAAACCAGACAAATAAGATAATGCCTTTAATTTCCAGCAAAATTTCATTAATCCTGAAAAGACACTGTTGTTTAAAAGGGTATATTTTCAGCTGGACATGTTGGCGCACACTTGTAATCCCAGTACTTGGGAGGCTGACACAGGAGGAATACAAGTTTGAGGCCAGCCATGGTGATTTAGCAAGACCCTGTTTCAAAATAAAGAGTAAAATAGAAAGCCGGGCGTGGTGGCGCACACTTGTAATCCCAGCATTCGGGAGGCTGTGACCGGAGGATCCAGGTTCGCAGCCAGCCTCAGCTACCTAGTGAGGCACTCCGCACCTTAGTGAGACTCGGTTTCAAAATAAAGAATAAAAAATAGGGCTGGGAGTATAGCTCGGAGGTAGAACACCCCTGAGTTCAATCCCCAGTACCGCCAAAAAAAAAAAAAAAAAGAGTAAAATAGAGCTGGGAATGTAGCTCAGTGGTAGAATGCCCCTGGCTTCAATTCCCAAGAACTAACACACACACACACACACACACACACACACACACACACATACACACACACACACACACACTGTATTTTCAGTGGGTTGTCTTTATTAGTAAACAAATGAAAAGAGCATTTGAAGCTTTAAAATGTTAGATGTTTATTGTTTATAGCTGACATTTTAAAATTCCACGACATCATTAGAGTGTAATTTATTTATTTACTTATTTATTTGCGGTACTAGGGATTGAACTCAGGAGCATTCTACCTCTGAGCTACACCCCCAGCCCTATTTTTTATTCTTTATTTCGAAACAGATCTCACTAAGTTATGGAGGGCCTCACTAGGTAGCTGAGGCTGGCTGCGCACCCGGATCCTCCAAAATGCTGGGCTTACAAGCATGTGCCACCACACCCCGCTAGACCATAATTTATGATGATCATATTTTTACCTATAAGAATTATAATTGTGTACGTAGAGCTATTACTATACAAATTCATCTCTGATATACTTCAGGGTTTAAGATATTTCCACATGATGTTTAGTTTATATTTACAAAGAGAATTTGTTGATTATCTTGCTTATTTCTTTTATCATCAGCATCATTAACAGTACACATCTATTCTCTGTGAGTCTTCCTGAGATTAATGGATGGCAAATACTACCTAAATTAAAAGAAAATCCATAGAAAATTAGGTGAGAGGAGACAGTTCTTTATCTCTTCATGTTCTGGCTTAGTTAGAATGTAAGATATTTCTTTTGTATACTAAATTCCAAATTAATTAGATATCTTAATGTAAGGAGCTAACTTTGTTTTAGGATTTTAATCTCTAGAAGGATTATAAATGAAAGGGACCTAAAATGATCATTCTGTGTCTTTTTGCAATCTTTTCTTTCTTAGGTTCTATTCAACTTGGCCAGTCAGTATTCAGCTAATGAAATGTATGCTGAAGCACTAAACACATACCAAGTTATAGTGAAAAACAAGATGTTTAGCAATGCAGGTAGGTGTATATGATCTTTTTTCCCACCAGGCATAGTTTTTTTGTAGTGTTAATTTAATTTATATTTCCTTACTTTATGCTACTTATAATGAAATGACCTATGCTCTAAGCAAATTTGTATTCATTTATTTATTTGTTTGTTGGTACTCAGGATGG
Source organism: Graphiurus murinus (assembly GCA_004027655.1). Taxonomy (NCBI): domain Eukaryota; kingdom Metazoa; phylum Chordata; class Mammalia; order Rodentia; family Gliridae; genus Graphiurus; species Graphiurus murinus. The sequence goes on along the minus strand of PVLC010044893.1, from coordinate 4,509 downwards.
GACCCAGGGGCCTTCTACCTCGGGTCTACACCTCAGGCCCATTTTACTTTGTATTTGGAAACAGGGTCTCCCTAAGTTGCGAGAGCCTCACTAAGTTGCTGAGGCTGTCCTCAAACCTGTGATCCTCCCGCTGCAGCCTCCCAAGTACTGGCAATTGTATTTATGATGGTATATCTTGCTTGGAGATTCTCCATATAAATGAAGAAATATCATTGGTATGAAGTATGCTGCCTAATGGTTTAAAAAAAAAAAAAGTATTCTGTCATTACAGATAGAATGAGCCCTGACACTCATGGAACATACTTTCCCCATGTGAATATATTCCCAAGAGACTAGCATTTGTATTTATTTAATTTTTGGTTATAATATTAAAGTGTCAGAATATCACTGTAATTCGTATCATATTAAAATAGATATGGCATTTTCAGTCTAATTTTAAAAAATAGTTCCATGTTTTTCTTAGCAGAATACACTTCCAGTTTTATAATGTAAATCAATTGTTTTCCAGCTATATTTTCAGGAATTTACTACATCTCCTCATAGAAGACTAGTATGTAAATACATGAAAGTAGTATAACTTTTAACTAGAATTTTAGATAATGTCTGTAACTTTATAACTTCAGAGAATATGAATTAAGGTAATCTAAAATGTCACAAAAATGCAAAAATGAGAATATTATATGTTCATTAATTTATTTTTAATAGGGAGACTGAAAGTGAATATGGGAAATATTTATTTAAAGCAAAGAAATTATCCCAGAGCCATAAAGTTCTACCGAATGGCCCTGGACCAGATCCCCAGTGTTCATAAAGAAACGAGGTGAGTGTCCTGTGACGGTCACCAGGGGCTCTGCCCGCGACGGTCACCCCGCTCCAGCATCCCTCCAGAGACGAGGGACTCTGCTCCGTGGCCAGGGCGTCCGGTGCTTTGGAGTGCTCAGACATGAGAGGTGGCAGGTGTATGTTGGATGTGTAGTATTTTGCTCTATTCCTTGTGACTCCTTGAGCACATTTGTATCGCGACAAATTAAAAGGCAAAGTATATGATCGAGTGAAATAAACTAATCTAATTGACCAGTATAGGGTTGACCCCACAAGCCATAGTACTATGATACAACTTAATGCCAACACAGACTCACAGTGGCAGTCCTACAGAATGTATCAGACTAGAAGACAAGGCTAGAAATTGAGACTCCCAGCCAGAGCTGGGCGTGGTGGTGCATGCTTATAATCCCAGTAGTTGGGAGGCTGAGACTGGAGGATCCGGGTTTGAGGCCAGCTTCAGCTACTTAGTGAGGCCCTCTGCAACTTAGTGAGACCCTGTTTCAAAATAAAGAATAAAAAATAGGGTTAGGGGTTTAGCTCGGAGGTAGAATGCCCCTAGGTTCCATCCCTAGTACCACACACACACACAAAAAAGTAGTGGCCTGCACCTATAATCCCAGTGCTTGGGAGGCTAAGGCAGGAGGATCACAGGTTCAAGGACAGCCTCAGCAACTAGTGAGACTCTCATCAACTTAGCAAGACCCTGTTTCAAAATAAAAATAAAATAGGGCTAGGGGAATAGCTGGAGGTAGAGAGCCCATGGATTCCATCAGCAGTAGCGTGCGTGCGTGCACACACACACACACACACACACACACACACAAATGAAGACTCACATTTTTTCTATAGTTTGGGAGTAAAGCAGTTAAGAGGATTACTTCTGAATCTTAGAAGAGGGGGTAACTGGGATATTTTCTATTCCTGCAGTATTCAGGAACAGAAATAGTGTATTTACTAGTCATAATTTCCTCTAAAAACGGGACATTTCCTTTGCAACAGTTTGTTTGCAAATGCTACCTTTCATGATCATTTGGTTTTGAGTTTTGCAAGATATCTCATTATGATCAGCAGATATTATCTAGCTTATTGGACACAATGCTCTTGAGGTACTTTTAACCCAGGTGAGACCAAGAATTTGAGCATTTGAGAAGATAATATTAGGTAACATATAAGTGTTTAATAATCCGGGCGTGGTGTGCACACCTGTAATCCCAACATTTGGGAGGCTGAGACCAGAGGATCCGGGTTCGTGGCCAGCCTCAGCTATCTAGTGAGACACTCCGCAACTTAGTGAGACCTGGTTTCAAAATAAAGAATAAAAAATAGGGCTGGGGGTATAGCTCAGAGGTAGAACACCCCTGAGTTCAATCCCCAGAACCGCAAAAAAAAAAAGTGTTTAATAATAATTGAGCTCATGTCCTGATCAGCTAACCATAATCATGAATAAACCATTTGAAACAGTGGGGTCATGTTGAGAAATAGTTGGAAATGAAAAGGAATCACATCGTCCAGAATGGCTCTAGTCAAAAAGAACAAGTATTGGATGAAGATGTCAAAAAATGAGAATCCTCATGCCCTGGGCCTTTAAAATGGTGCAGCTACCTTAGGGAATAGGCAGCTTCTTCAAAGTGAAGCGTGCATTTACCATGTGGCCAGCAGTTCCATTCCTAGGTACATATCCTAGAGAAAAGAAATCTTATGTGATCACAAAGGCTTGTATTCAGATGTTCATAATAGCACTAATTATAACAGACAAAAAGTAGAAATAACCAAACTGTCTATCCAGTAGGCAATGGATAAGTAAGATCTGGTAATATCCACACGAAAGAATACAATCAAGCAGTTAGAAAAGAAGCAAAGTGCTGCTACTTGGTTCAATATAGAGAAATTGCAGATCGATTATGCTGAGTGAGGCCCAACACAGGATATCACATGCTGTATGATTCCACTTACATGCAATGTTAAGAAGAGACAGAGGCTGGAAGTGGATGAGTGGTTGCCAAGGGCTGACAGACTCAAGAATGACTCTTACTGGGCACAGGTTTTCTTCTTAGGGTAATAGAGGTGACTTAGAATAGGTATGTGGTTATAGTTCCACAGTTATGTAAATATAACAATAATAATTGAATTGCATACTTAAAACGTGAATTTGCCAGGCGCAGTGGCACACACCTGTAATCCCAGTAGTTGGGAGGCTGAGATCCAAGAATTGCAGGTTTGAGGCCAGCCTCAGCAACCTAGCAAGACCTTATTTCAAAAGAAAAAGGGCTGGGGATGTAGCTCTGAGGCAGAATGCCCCTGGGTTCAATCCCCAGCACCACCAAATAAACAAACAAACAAAAAACAAAACAGTGAATTTTATGGTATGTATGTTGTACCACAATAAAGCTTTAATGAAACAAAAAAAGGTAAAATGAGAAAGGAACAAAGACAACGCTGTGCAGTGGCTTTCAGGTCAGGGTAATCTGTCTTGACTCATCAGGGTAATCTATTTTTATTTGTGTTTAGGATTAAAATAATGCAGAACATTGGAGTTACGTTTATCAAGACTGGTCAGTACTCAGACGCCATCAGTTCCTTCGAGCACATAATGAGCGTGGCGGCCAATCTGAAGGCAGGCTTCAACCTCATCCTTAGTTATTTTGCTATTGGAGACCGAGAAAAAATGAAGAAGGCATTCCAGAAACTGATTGCTGTTCCATTAGAAATTGACGAAGATGATAAATATATTTCACCAAGTGTGAGTATGAAAGAGACAATTTCGCAGCTACCTCCTACTTAATCTGTATGTTCCCATTTCCAGAAAGGAGCATGTTGGAACAGATGACTTTTTGGGTTTCTGTGTTAACTTCTTGAGGCCTATGTTAATGGTTTATTATTGATGTATTTCATTTCTTACTTAAGTTAGGTTGAGGATGGGACTCTGTGAAATGGGCCAGAGACTGTAGTTAACACAGACTATGCAATTTTAGCAAAAATAAAACCAAAAAGAATCACCGGGCGTGGTTGCGCACTTGTAATCCCAGCATTTGGGAGGCTGAGACCGGAGGATCCAGGTTCACGGCCAGCCTCAGCTACCTAGTGAGGCACTCCGCAACTTAGTGAGACCTGGTTTCAAAATAAAGAATAAAAAATAGGACTGGAGCTGGGCGTGGTGGCGCACGCTTGTAATCCCAGTATTCGGGAGGCTGAGACCGGAGGATTTGGGTTCGCGGCCAGCCTCAGCTACCTAGTAAGGCACTCCACGACTTAGTGAGACCCGGTTTCAAAAATGAATGGATTACAAAACTATGGGATATGTACACAATGGAATTTTACTCAGCCATAAAGAAGAATAAAATCATGTTCTTTGCAGGGAAATGGATGCAACTGGAAAACATTATGTTAAGTGAGATTAGTCAGTCACAAAGAGTTAAGAAGCATATACTCTCCCTAATATGTGGATGCTAGGGAGGGGATGTGGCATAGGAGGGTCTCCAGATGAAAAGGAGTGATCCTCGATAAGCAACGAAGTTGATTTAATTGTAGTGGACGCAGGGGGCAGAGGGATGCCCTAAAGCACATGATGTAAGTACACAATCATATCAAGGTCACTCACCGAAGTGAACCTGAGGGGGAGGGAAGGGGAGGGGATTGGGGTGGGAATTGGGGAAAGGGTCAAATGAGAACTGTGTGCAAATATGT
>PVLC010044892.1:0-11993 GCA_004027655.1 Graphiurus murinus | reverse complement strand
AAAAAAAAAAAAAAAAAAAAAAAAAAAAAAAAAAAAAAAAAAAAAAAAAAAAAAAAAAAGTCAAGTTAGTCTAAGAAATGAATGGGAACCTAAAGTTATAAAACATTTCTGATGAAAGAAATCTTATTTTCATGAATCATCAAGTCAAAAGCCTAAGTATATTAAGATGAAAATTTCCATTTGCATTCTAGAAAATAAAATCATCTGAACAGTGGAGAATAGGCAAGAGTTGGTTGTCTAATCTTAGGCTACCAAAACACAGAATAGACCCAATTTGCCCCTTTTGGTCATTCATCAAAGTCACCGATTCTGCACCAGTGGCATAGAGAGACACTTACCTAGATGACCGTGTGCAGGGACTCGGGCACCAAGAAGAACCTGCACAGCTTTAAGAAGGGGACATCTTTACCACGTCTCCCTGCAGCATGTGAAAATGTGCCAGGATCCCACTGGGGAGTAGAAATCCTGGGAGTCCCCGGTGGATTTCACGTGCTGCTTAGTTTTACTTTACTCCGTGTGGGATCATAGCAATCTGGGGACACAGCTGGGCTCAAAACTTTCCTCCATTCCCTGGACACAAATGCACAGAGGAGCGGAGAGTCCCAATCCTGTACACAACACTGATTCCCTCAGTTGATCCCAAGATCAAATCAGTCTCAACCCACTCCATACTGTTATCCCTACTCTAGGTGAGTGGTTCCTGACATCTGCCATGGATTCCAGGGCTCTGAAGATCCTCTCCCTCCAGTGTGTGACTGGCATCCTCTTCCCAGGTACACTTTTGCACTGACCATGTGGTCTGGAGTATTACTGACCATATGTCCTGTGTGATTTCCAAACTCAGTTTTAGGTTTCCAGCTTTGTTGCAGGAAACTTAAGTTAAATTAAACATTAAAGTATCCCTTCTGGACATGAGTTTAGGAAACAAAAGCATTTTAAACTAATTCTTTAGATTTTCCCAGAATTCCTAGAGTGGCCCTAAATGTGATGTAAATGTGCAGCCCCTGCAGATTAAAGATGGAACACACATCTCTGCAGAGAGCATGGATTTCTGTGACGGGGGTACTAAGAAACCACAGCAGGTGTGCCCCCGTGCACACCTGAAATCTCAGTACTTGGAAGGTTGAGACAGGAGGAACGCAGGTTCAAGGCCAACCTCAGCCACTTAGTGAGGCCCTCTGTAAATTTAGTGAGACACTATTTCAAAATTTTAAAACCAAGCAGAAAATAGGGCTGGAGATGTGGATCAGAGGTAAAATGCAGGCAGGCAGGCTGGTTCAACATTCAGTCCATCCAGGACATACATACATACATACATACATACATACATACATACATAAATAAGAGAAGTCAATCTTCATGAACTAGTTTGTTGACCAAAGGTCTCTCTGGCAGTACAGGAGCTCCCTCAGGCTTCAAATCTGAACATTCCACACCTTCAGTGGTATTAGATACTTTGAACAGTTCTCAGTTCTCCCTATCTTATTAAATTTATTAGGAAGGGAATCAGAAAGGAGACACAATTTTTTGTATACACAAATAAACGCTAAGAGAAAAGAAAAAGGCTCATGGTAATGCAATAACTACATTCATTTTGTTTTGTTTTGTAGCACTGGGGATGGAACCCAGGAGCATTCTACTTCTCAGATATCCCTCCAGCCATATTTTATTCTTTTATTTTGAAACAGGGTCTCACTAAGTAGATGAGGCTGGCTGTGAACCTGCAATCCTCCGTCTCAGCCTCTCAAGTACTGGGATGACAAGTGTGCGCCACCACACCCAGCTAATAACTACATTCTTACATACCTAGCTCAGCTAAATACACACCATGGGACAACTGATTTAATAAAGAATGCTATAAACTTTGATGCATCTATCAATGCTGAGATACAAGATATGTGGCATCCACAGCCCAGGCCTTTTCCTACAGTCTGTAATCAGGAATATGCGCAGCTGAGTCAGTGGCTGCTAATCAGACAGCCTGAGCCACAAACAGGTGGTGGCCGCAGACACCAGGCAGACACTATCCATCAGAGAGAACAGACTCGGTCCTTTTTCAAGCACCTGCTACCAAGTTATTAAACGTCACCAAAACCATGCGATCAAAATGTGTGTTTTATGAGCTGTAAGGTAGTCTTCCTAAAACAAACACTAATGAATTTAAACAGCAGGGGCTAGGGATGCAACTCAGAGGTAGACTACATGTCTGGCATGTGTTAAAGCCAGGCACTAAAACAAAAAACAAACAAACAACAAAGAAATTAGGCAGAATCTAAATTAACTATATCTGAACTCTGGGAAAGAGTCAAAGGTTTACATCAACCAGGGAACTCTTATTCAGACTCAGAGGACTCATGATAAGTTATTCGAGGTACCACCTGAACCATGACACAGAAGTCAGAAGAAGGGTTAAAGGCTGAAGTGGACACACATGGAGTGAGTCCGGTGGAGCAGGCCCACCATTCTCCTTGGGGAACCAGGTAGTAGGTGGAGCTAGTTTGTGGGCTTGCCGAGGTGGTGTTGCAGAGAGAAGCCTGTGCCTTAGTGGGGGTTCCCAGACAAGTGCCCTTTCCAGATACCTCAGTAAGGATTAGTTTGTTTTGGGTACTCCAATTGCAGGAACTGTGGCTAGTTATGTTGTTAAACGTTCCTGGGAAGGCAACACCTTCATAGTAAGGAGGACCGGAGGATAGACACAACCAACAAGTCTGTGTTCGGTTGGGAGAGGTTGAATTAAGGGCTAAGTAAGCCCCTTATTAAATTGAGGAGTCTGTCTCTTATTTCAGGAGTGGGATGACTTGAGAGGGTAGGGGATGTTATTTTGGGAGTTACCATGGAAGCTGGAGTTACTAATTTCGGTTTTGGAGGTAAGGGTCTTCGGTTTGTTAGCACCCTATTTGATAGCACTTTATTGGGCCCTACTGGATTGCCAGGCAGGGTGGTAACCTTTAGCCTGATCTTGAAGATGATCCCATCCTCATTGCCTTCTTTATATAGGCAGAGCCCCCACGAGTAGCCATTTGTGGCCAGCCAGCCCCTTTTTCTTTTCCCATGGTCAGTGAAAGAAATGTTTAGGGGGTGACACCATCCATTGCACTCTGGAAGAAGGGGTAACCCATAAATCCCCGGTCGATGGTGGGGGTGGGTGTAATGGGCTCTAACTATTATGTAGCCCCAGGTAGAAGAAGGGTTCCAATAGGTGTCTCCTGTTGTCTCACAGCTCCAAGAGCAACAGTAGAAGTAGTCCCTATCTCCACACTTAGGTCCAATGTGACGGGCCCTATGTGGCCCTGGACAAACATAAATGGTCCACCCACTTAGCATGCTGTGGCAGTTGGGTGTACCACACCCCCAGGCCTTTCCCTGTCCCTCATGTGGGTCATATTCAGGGCCAGGGGCCCAATCAGTCTGACTCAACCCCTGAATATCCCAGCTGGGGGCCCCGATTATTAATTTGCAGAGATCTGGGTATAAGTTTGGCCACCAGGATGAGAAGGTATCCTGCTTGGAAGTTGACCAAGTCACCTCTCCAGTGTGTGACAGGACTTCCCAGGTAAGCTGACAGGGAGTATGGGGGTTGGGATCATGGGCATAGATGGTGCAGGTGAAGCTTAAGAGGGCTATCAGTCTTATCTGCAGTCCATTGTTGAGTGTCTTCATTAGGAGGCGCTGGCTTGACGTGCGAGGCATGAATCCAAGTGCTGATTCCATCCACCTTGACCGCCGTGGGAGTAGTCAGAAGCACGACAAAGGGTCCCTTCCGCCTGGCTTCAAGGTTGCCAGCTCGGTGTCGTCTCACATACACTGTGTCTCCCACCTGGAACTGGTGCGGTACCCAGATAGTACTTGGCTGGTAAGCTGCGGCCAGCGGTTTCCAGATGTCCTGTTGGATCAACTTGAGAGCTTTTAGTCTGGAAAGTACAGAGGAAGGGAGCACATTTTCAGGGGAGATTACCATGTTGTGCATGGTCAGGGGAGGAGGTCCCCCAAACAAGATTTCAAAAGGAGTCAGTCCTAGACAGTTAGGAGTATTTCGAGCCCGAAGGAGAGCCATGGGCAGGAGAGCTATCCAGTCTGTTATGCCAGTCTCTATGGATAATTTAGTCATGGTCTCTTTTAAGGTTCTATTCATTCTTTCTACCTGACCTGAACTTTGGGGTCTATACGCACAATGCAATTTCCAGGGTACCCCAAGGACCTTGGCCAGTCCCTGATTTACCTGGGCAACAAAAGCAGTACAATTGTCCAACCCTATTAACCGTGGACTCCAAACCTTGGCAGGATTTCTTCCAGTATCTTCTTGGCCACAACCAGTGCTGTTTCCGTTTTTGTGGGATAGGCCTCTACCCATACTGAAAAAGTATCTACGAATACCAGTAAGTATTTGTTCCCATACTTAGTAGGCCTTATCTCAGTGAAATCCACTTCCCAATAGGCTCCCGGCCTGTCTCCCCTGGAGCGTTCACCCTGGGGCCTTTTTGTAGGGTGAGCATTTACCAATTGACAGGCCTTACAATTTTTGACAATACATTCTGCGTGTGCTCTCATCTGTCACATCTGGCTTATGGAAATGAGGTGATTTTTGGGCTAACATCAGGAGGCGGGTCAGTCCCAGGTGAGTTAGTTGGTGTTACTGTTTTAAATAATTATAGTCCTCCCCTGGTGGCAGCTCTATTCCCTCCTGGGCCTGGGATAGTAAACCCAGAGATTGGGCATTTGCAGCTGGGGTATCCACGATGGGAGTGGCGTATTGTATCACGACTGTAGGGCCAGCTGCAGCTGTCCTAGCCTCCTGGTCCGCCCACCAGTTACCTTTGGTGGTCAGGGAATCTCCCTTCTGGTGGCCCGGACAGTGAATAATAGCCAATTTTTTTGGCAGATGGAGAGCCTCTAGTAAATCAAGAATTTCCCTTTTGTTTTTAATATTTTTCCTGCAGATGTTAACAGTCCATGCTGCCTACAGATGGCACCATGTACATGGGCTGTAGCAAATGCATACAGACTGTCCGGATAGATGTTAGTCTTTTTACCTTCTGCCAGCTTTAGAGCCTGTGTCAGGGCGATTAGTTAGGCCTTCTGAGCAGAGGTTCCTTCAGGTAGGCTGCTAGCCCATGTCACAGTTTCAGAGTCCACCACTGCTGCCCCCGCGAGCCTCTTACCTTCTGCGAGGTAACTGCTCCCATCCATATACCAATTGAATTCAGCATCTGGAAGGGGCTGATCACTGAGATCCCGTCGGGTTCCTGTCTCTTCCGCAAGGATCTCCTGGCAGGTGTGGAGTACCTCAGCATCTTCCATCAGTCTCAGGCAGCAAGGTAGCAGGATTTACGATGGCTGGGGGTGCAAACTGGATCCGTTCCTCGTTGAGAAGGAGGCTCTGATAGTGCATCATTCTGGCATTTGACAGCCATCTCTCCGGCAGCTGGCAAATGATGCTCTCCAGAGCATGTGGGTCCACTACAGTCAGTTTTTGTCCCAGAGTTAACTTTGAGCATCTTTTACCAGGATTGCCACCGCTGCAACTGATTTTAAGCATGCTGGCCATCCACTAGTGACAGGGTCTAGATTTTTAGATAGGTATGCCACTGGTCTTTTTCAGGGCCCCAGGGCCTGGGTCAAGACTCCCTGGGCCACTCCTTTTCTTTCGTCCACAAAGAGGGTGAAAGGTTTAGTTACATGAGGCAAAGCAAGTGCCAGAGCCGATAACAGAGCCCATTTGATGTCCTCAAATGCCTGTTGCTGCTCTTTTTCTCAAGTGAAGGGGAGGGACTCTTTAGTCAAAGAATAGAGGGGGGCAGCCAGAGAGGCGAACCCAGGTATCCATAATTGGCAAAACCCGGCCGTACCCAGGAACTCTCGTACCTGCTTAGGTGACTGGGGAACCGGGATCTGAGTACAGTATGCTTCCTGGATTCAGTCAACCATCTCTGCCCTTTCCTTAAGGCATACCCCAAATATATTACTTGCCGTTGGCAGATCTGAGCCTTCTTGGCCGAGACACGGTAACCGAGGGTGGCTAGATCTTCTAGGAGTTCTTCAGTTCCTCAACAACAGTCAGTAGTGGTTGATGCTGCTAGGAGGAGATCATCTACATACTGGAGTACGGTTACCTGGGGATGTGCAGCTTTGAAAGGAGCCAAATCCTGATGTAAAGCTTCATCAAATAGAGTTGGCGAATTTTTAAAACCTTGTGGTAGCCTAGTCCATGTTAGTTGTCCCGTTGCCCCTGTGTTAGGGTCTCTCCATTCAAAAGTGAAGATGTTTTGACTGGAGGGGTGGAGCCGGAGAGAAAAAAAATACATCCTTCAAATCCAAAATGGTGTAATAGGTGTGATCTGGGAGCAACGAGCTTAACAAATTATAAGGGTTAGGAACAGTCGGATGTATATCCTGAACCCTCTTATTTACTTCACGTAGGTCTTGGACCGGCTGGTAATTTCCTGTACCTGGTTTACGTACTGGCAACGTAAGAGGGGTGTTCCAAGGTGACTTACATCTTATCAGAACACACAGGTCTAGCAGGCGCTGGATCTGTGACCGAATACCCTCTCGAGCTGCTTTACTCATAGGATACTGGCGGACCGCAATAGGGCTGGCAGAAGCCTTTAACTCTATGACCACAGGAGGTTGCTGTTTAGCCAATCCCATCCCAGCAGTTTTGGCCCAAGCCTCAGGAAACCTCCTAACCCAGTCTTTTATATCTATAGCTTCTGATGCTGACTTGAAAAGTCGGTGCTCATCTTCCAACCTCATTGTGAGGACGGTAATTGCTTGTCCGTTTTGAGTAACCTGGCGCCCTTCTGGGGTAAACATGATTTGGGCCCCCAGTTTGGTTAAAAGGTCTCTTCCCAGCAGGGGAGCGAGGCACTCTGGAATCACTAAGAATGAGTGGGTCACCCTGCCCACTCCAAGATCAACCGATTTTCGGGTAGTCCAAGAGAATTGCTGTTGTCCTGTGGCTCCTATTACCCAAGACTTTTTATTTGAAAGAGGCCCAGATGATTGGAACAAGGCAGAGTGCTGAGCTCCGGTGTCCACTAGGAACTCTACTGCCTTCCCCTCCACTTTGAGAGTTACCCTAGGCTCAGGGAGGGGATCTGAGCCCTGACTTCCCTAGTCGTCTTCTGTTAGGCTCAAGATTTTCTTTTGAGCCCGTTTTTTAGGGCACTCTCGAGCCCAATGACCTTTTTCTTTGCAATACGCACATTGGTCCTTTTCAATCCGTCGCCTTCCAGTCCCCTGGTTGCCCAGGCTGCCCTCTCTCCCTGGCCTACCAGTACCCTCTCTATCAATAACTGCGGCCAAGATCCATGTGAGATCTTTATTTCGCCTAGGATCCCTCTACTTCTCCGCCTCCTCCTGTTCCCTCTTTAATCACTGCTCCTTTTCCTTCTCTGTCTCCCTATGATAATATGTTTTTTCTGCCTCCTTAACTAAATCCTGTAAGGACAGGTCTTGAAGCCCCTCGAGCCTCTGTAACTTTCTTTTTATATCAGGGGCAGCCTGTCCTATGAAGGCCATGGCCACTGAGGCCTTTTGACCTTCTGAGGACGGGTCAAAAGGAGTATACCTCCTATAGGCCTCCATTATTCGCTCTAAGAAGATGGAGGGTGCCTCAGTGGCCCCCTGCTGAATCTCTTACCTTAGCCAAATTAGTGGGGCGCCTTGCAGCCCTCCGGAGACCAGCCACTAGAGCCTGGCGGTAGACTCGAAGCCTCTCCCTACCTTCAGGTTGATGGTAGTCCCAGTTAGGATGGTTCAAGGGGAAAGCCTGATCGATGAGGTTGGGGAGGGCTGTGGGAAGCCCATCGTCACCAGGGACGTTCCTCCGAGCCTCTATCAGGATTCTTTCTCTCTCCTCCATGGTGAACAAGGTCTGGAGCAGTTGCTAGCAGTCATCCCATGTGGGTTGGTGGGAGAATATGAGAGACTCCATAAGACCTGTAAGATGCTGGGGGTCCTCAGAAAAAGGGGGATGGTTAGACTTCCAGTTATAGAGATCAGAGGAGGAGAAAGGCCAGTATTGGAAAGGTTTGAAGACAGGCTGACCGTCAATGGCAGGGGCCAGAGGAGGACTGACCTCCCAGAGAGGGAGGGCAACTGTGGTGTCCGGGGAGACTCCTCTGCGGCTTCGGGTTCCAGATGCGGGGCCCCTTCATTTGCTCGGCCGAGAGCCCGCCCCGGCTGTGGACGCTGCACCCGGCCCCCTGCCAATGGCAGCTCCTCCCCAGGGGAGGGCCGCTGGCGCGGAGGATTAGGGGGGATGGGATGAAGGAGGGGGAAAGTCATTCTCAGAAGGGCAAGGTCATGGGTAAAGGGATAAATTTTAGGAATAGGTTTAAGAGGGGGTTCAGATGAGAGGACCGCCAGAATGCAAGACGCAGAGGTCGAACGTTTCGGCAACCACGGCTTAACTCACAGAGGTGGGTTCTGAACTAAGTCCTGCCAAAGAATATAAGGCTGCTGATCTGGGTGTTGGTCTAGTCCAGGCTGAAAGACAAAAGCTTTTATATCAGTGATTACCTCAAGGTCGAATGTCCCTCCAGAGGCCAGCCCAAACTGAAAGCTGGACATTCGGAGGTGCAGAAAGTTTGCCACGGTTTTTTCTTGACTTCTGCTGAAAGTTTATGCGAATGGTTTTTAACCTCAGGCCAATGAGCCAAGGTAAGGGCAAGCAGAGAAGACGGTGCTTGTCCCATAGCTTTAAAGTAAATGAGGAAGAACAAGAATAAGAGTGGGAAAGACAAATCAAACAGCAATGGCCGAATCTAGGTTTCCACAAAAGACGGAAAGAGGCAGATGGACAGTAATCTGGGATCCCACATCCAGAAACCAAACCCTAACCTAAAGAAGACGGGATTAGAGACACCAGCAGCCCATCTGCTTCTGCCACAGATAGAACAGACCTAGAGACACCAGAGGCCCCTCTACTCCTGCCACAGACAGAACAAAGACCTAGAAGAGCGGAGATTTGGGACTTCCACATCCAAAAATCGCACCCTATCTTTGTTCCTATCATAAGAGGCGATCAGGCATCCCTGATTCCTCACTTTCCCCGGGGTGTCCCCCAGGGTGCAGTCTGAGACCCTCCAGGGATGTCTACCGGCCTCCGTTTGGCCCCCCTCATGGCTGACCCAAACAACTGCAATACCAAAACCAAAAACGGAAAATCCAAAAGGCCGAGCTAAGACAGGAACATACACACCACGAACAGGGGAGACAGACAAGGCTAGCCAACTTCTTACCTCCAAAAGCGGCATCAGGACTGAGGGGTAGTCATTTCGTTTCCCAGCCAATGCACCAAACTGAAGGGCCTGGCGACCCCTCCTCAAGTCACGGAAACGGCGCAACCCCAATCAGTCATGAAGCCAGCAGCTTGATGCAAAAAAGCAGGAGGCACTTTATTATTCCAGCGCTGCGAATCAAATTCCTCCCTCACGGCAGGAGTAGAGGAGAATTAGCCCCAGGCAAGGGAAGGGGAGGGGTTTTATGGGCAGAAACCTCAAAGGGTGCTTTCCAAAGTAACGTAACCAATTTCAGGAACAGAACACGATACAGTCAAAAGGATCAAGTTTAATTTCGACACAAGCATGTTTGTTAAGCATATTTTACAAGAACAGCAGGTTCAGAAGCTTAAGGGGAGAGAGTAGACTTTCTGGAACGTATGCCTGGTCTATTTTAAAATTTTCCACTACACAAGAATGCCAGCCCAAGAATCACACAGCACTGCAAAGACAGAATAGAGAAGGACGACCACATCCACACCCCCATACACGTGTGCCCATGCTCCATCGGGCACACATGGACTGCAGCTATGCAGCACACAAGGCACTCTGAGGAATACAGGAGTACTGAAAGTCGTGGAGCAGCCCAGTGCTCGCTGTGCAGAGTGTGAGCTCCCATGCTTGCATTGGGATGGGCCCGAGGGACACCCAGCACCTTGGCAGGCATGGAGAGACACCAGGTCAAGGTACCAGTCACTGCAGTAGACCAAAACATTGGGGCTGCAAGCTGGTGTCATGGCTGTTGGAACTTGCTCCAGAACCAACTATAACATGTGGACATTTAATGGCTGAAACTATCCACACAGACCCAAGAGGGAAGCAGAAGCCAGGTACAAGAGTTGTTGTTGTTGTTGTTTTTTTATATAATCATTGATATATACATATATATATATATATATATATATATATATATATATATACATATATTTTTTTTTCTTTCTCTTAGCCTTTTAAATTTGTATGCTTCTTAGTTTTTGGCTGCAGCTCTGTAATTGTCTCTTTTTTTTTCTTTTTGCGGTACTGGGGATTGAACTCAGGGGCATCCTACCTCCAAGCTACATCCCCAGCCCTATTTTTCCCTATTTTTTAGTCTTTATTTTGAAACAAGGCCTTACAAAGTTATGTAAGTAGCTGAGTTACTAAGTAGCTGAGGCTGGCTTTGAACCTGGATCCTCCAGTCTCAGCTTCCCAAGTACTGGGATTACAAGCGTGTGTCACCATGCCATGCTCATGTAATTGTCTATTTGTAAAGGGGGGAGGTTACCCCTTTTTCAAGTTTTTTTTTTTTTCCTTTTTCCTATCTCCTTCCTTCTCTCGCTTTTTTTTTTTTCTTTCTTTCTTTGTGGTGCAGGGGATTGAGCCTAGGAACCTAGCAAGTGCTGGGTAAGCACCCTACCAACCCCCAGTCTAGAAGACAGTCCTCCCAGCAACCAGCAGGAGCCAGCGCCTCCCTCCACCCCCCCACCTCATCTTCCTCCTCAGCAAAGTAGCAGACAGAGCAAGCAGGGAGCAGGCTTGGACAAGAGCTTCTGAACAACCTTTACATCTCTTCTGAGCAAGCCTCAGAGCAAGATAAAAACAAAACAAAAACCACAAGGAAACATCCAAGCCACAAGAGAAAGCAGCTCTCTCCCAACAAAAAAAACTTTTACTCACCTCCTGATTAACCAATTCTTAAGTTTCCTTTTTATTTTTTATTCTTATTTTTCTCTTCCCCTCCTCTTCTGTGTGTATATATGAGAGATCATCTGTGTTTTGTTCTGACCGTCGGATTCTTGGCGAATCTGTCCCCCAGTGCCTTGTATTAAATCCATTTTGCTTCACTCGAACTAGCTGTTCCACACTGGCCACGAGAATTCTCCTTCACTTTCACTATTTCCAACCTATACTGTATATTAGCTAACTACACGTAATCTCTTATTCCACGCGATTCTATTCTCTACTTGATCCTGTGCTTGCTTGCCTTACTCTAGCTCCTTACTCCTCACTCACGCACCCTACACTACTCAATACCACACAACTTGCCCTTGTACACACCAGGTGGCTCCTCTGAACCCTACCGCTGAGATGGGACCATATAGGTGAACCCACATGAAGGACTGCCAGACACTAGGGACAAACTGATCACAACTGACACACAGAACCACCAGCACCTCACACATTGAGGTTTAAAAATGCACAGGGCAAGCTGGCCATGGTGGCGCACGGTTGTCATCCCAGCATTTGGAAGGCTGAGACAGGAGGATTGTAGGTTCGAGGCCAGCCTCAGCTACCTAGTGAGGCCCTCCACAACTTAGTGAGACCCTGTTTCAAAATAAAGAATAAAAAATAGGGCTGGGGGTGTAGCTCAGAGGTAGAATGCCCCTGAGTTCAATCCTCAGTACCACACACACACACAAACACATACACAACACACAATGCACAGGTCACAAACTGCTCTGCTCACACCTCAGAGCCTACTCCCTCTTGTGACAGAAAGGTCCCCTGACATTAATAACTGGAAACCATCAACATCACTAGAGCAGCAGACAGACAGAGACCTGGGATAATTGCAATCCAGTAGTGATCAGCTACAGGCACAACAACAGTGGGAGATACAGGACACAGACGTCAAAGTCTGCGTTAAAGGATGACAGTCAACAGAAAGCAGAAAATACCCACAGACTAGAGGGTATTCACTTTTTTTTTTTTTTTTTTTTTTTTTTTTTG
>PVLC010044891.1:0-11998 GCA_004027655.1 Graphiurus murinus | reverse complement strand
ACTTTTTAAGAACCTCATCTTTCACATGCTTGACTTGGAAATTTGATTGAACATTAAGCTCAACCCAGGTCTCCATTTATCTTAATAAAAACCTTCCTTTAAAACAATTTCTGCCTTTATAGCTGCCAGAAATATTTTTCAAAAATATTTATTGACTGCTTTATAAGGTTAATTGAAATGAAAGGATGGTATTTTTTTTCCTTTGAAAAATTGTAGGCATTTGACCTCTGCCTCCAAAATAAATAACAGACCTCTTAAGTCTTTTTGATTTATTAGAAAGATGAAACTTTCTTCCCCTCCATTTTCTCATACTTTTTTTCCCTTTCTGGCAGACTTCAAGCTTTGGTCTCTGTCTATGCTTTGTACTGCTTATTGCCTTTGCAAGGCAGTTCTGTTCTCTGAGACTAATTGAGTACTAGACTTGGCATTTTTCTTTAGAAAGAAGGAGGAATCTACTGAGGAAGCCAATGTCTGCAATTAGCTTAAGTTTGTTGAAGATAGGAGTTGAAGCCTCTTTTCCACTACAATAATAGTAACATAGACTTTGAAAATTAAGTAAATTCTTTTCAAAACACTAAGTCTCTTGGACTGACACTGAAGAAGCATAGAAAATTAAAAATAATAAAAAATAAAATGAGCATCAACACAGTCAGCATTAAGGGGAAAAAAGCACATTTGAATAATTGTGGGAACATTCATAACAGAATGAGAAAAAGTTACCAGAGCAGAGCACTCTTTCCTTATCCAGATTTAGAGTATGACATATTTTTTTCCAGCCTTTGAGTTTTCAGCTTTCCTTTCCCACTTTCTTTTCTAAGTGACCACTCTGTTGTAGTTATTATATGAAATATTCCTCACCTTCTTGCTTTCTTGCAATGACTTTCTTTACTTCTCCTTCTAATCCTCCTTCTTCCCCTCTGTCACTGGCTATCTGGTTCTCAATTACCAGGTGGACTCTCATGTCCTCCCACTCCATCCTTCATGCACAAGCTCACTGAAACATTGATGGTGGCATCCCATGACAAAGACTTCATAGTAATTTACTTGGTCAGAAGTAGTGACAAGACTAAATTGAAACAATAAATCAAACTAAAATTCCTTTTATAAAAAATATAAGAATCTTATAATTTTTGAGTTATAACTACTTTTGCTATAATCAATTTACTAAACAGATTTTCTTTTGTCAACTTTTCATCTCTTTCCAGTTATGTTACATTATCTTAACCATGGGATAAGTTTAAATAGGGTGGATAAATTAAACAGGGGGAAATGTAATTTCTGTATTATGTTACCATTTGAGAATTTTTCAGTTATACACTGAATTTTTGTTTAAATATTTTATTTTGTCTTCAATTATTTTACAGTATGTTTTTTGAGATGGTATATTAGTCAGGGATCTCTAGAGTAGCAGAACTCTTAGGATATGTATATGGTAAATAGGGATTTATCAAATCAGCTCACAGTCCAATACAAGTAGTGCCCAGTGGCCACCTGCATGTGGAGGGCCAGAGGAACCAGCAGCTTGTTAAGCCATTCAAGACTGGAGTCCCAGAATAGTAGTGACTGATAATTCAGTCCCAGTCCAAGATGGAAAAGCCAGGAAACTTTCTGGAGAAACAATGATGAAAGTTCAGTTTGAAGAGCTGAAGGCCCATATCCCAAGCGAGAACAGATGCACACTTCTCAAGAAGAACCACATATACCTTCATGCAGCTTTCTCCTTTTGATCCAGTTCCTGTACCTATCAGTGCCTCCCACATTCAGGAAAGGGCTTCCTTTCTATCTGCCATTGCATAAGCTAATCATCTCATCAACATGTATCACACCTATATAAACTAGCAGATCCCTTGATCCTCAGTTGCTCCCAAGCTAAGGTGCATTGTCCTGATCAAGCCTTAGGAGGCACCTCCTCACATGGCTCCTCACACCTTTCCACTCTGAGCAGCAGCTCCTCCTCCTCTTCTTCTTCCATGTAACACCCTTTTCAGTTATTCCCAGTGTCCTGAACATCCTCAGCCTCCTTCAGCCTCCAGATTTAATGAATCATTGTCTGAGTGAAGAAGTATTCACCTTCTCTCCCTCCTCCAACATTTGCCTGACTGAACAGATGTCTTCTTGACACCTCAGCTTACTTGAGCAGCTTACCCTGACTGTCACCCTATGTGCACTCTAGCACACGGCAAATATTGACCAGTGTTTCTTCCCGACACGTTCTCTCAGAAGGTTTCTTCTACTCCACCAGTAGCCCTCATTTCATATTTACTCATACGGATTCTTCAGTTGGCTCCCAGTGTAAGGCAGGAAGAATGTTGAGCCTGTTCATGATTACATAACCTTTGCAGCATGGTAGTCAGTACATAATTAAAATGGGGCTGGGTGCAGCTCAGTGGTAGAGTGCTTGTGTGCATGCCCGAGGACCCAGGTACCATCCCAGCACTGCAAATTACATCAATTAATTACTAAAATGATTGCTTTGAATGAATAAATAAATGAATAAGTAAATGTTATTTCACATTATGTTTCTAATCAGAAAGATGATTTTACAAACTATAAGGAAATGGTACCTTTTTTAGGCAAAGTCCTCAGAAAAGAGAAGCTTATAGGTGTGAGAGAGTGAGCCAAATACTTAATTTATTATTCTAGAGCAAACCTCCAAATTATACCAACCTCTACATATAATATGTATAATTGTTTACCCCTAGTGCCTCCCCAAACTTCCAATTTCTTGTACCGTAACGTATGCATTGTTTTGATCTGTTTTAGACATTTTGTGAAAAAAATAAAGCATTAACTTTTAAAATAAAAAAATGCTTAGCCATTAGTACAAATAAGCAAACATAGGAGAACTTAATAATGAAAGTGTTAATTACAGTTGCCACAAAAAATGCCTGTAGAATTTTCTTCTTCAAATTTTGTTGCCAAAAACAACATTATTGGAGACATAACATGGTGTTAGAATAAAAAAGGCCATAAAATGTTATAACCTCATATTTTAAAGCATACTGGGTTGTAAAATGGTACAAGGAATTCTCAAAACTTTTTACTGATATATACTGGGAGTTCTTTATGAGACTGGCACTGCTCAATAGGTAGAAAAGAAGTTATATAATTGGTGTGATATTTGTATGATTATATTTGGCATACATCATACTGATCTATAAATATCTATGAATTAGAAAAGAATCGTATTCAATTTCCAGTTAGATTTGTCTACTGAAATTACTGTAGTGTGCCACTTATTCCACAGGCATAGAAATCTATTATGTTCACCTTTTAGAACTTATAGTTACATATATAAGGTCTTCCTACATAATACACATTACTTCTGTTCTAATCTCAGCTCTACCACACTTAATGGGTGATTTATTTTTGTGAACACCTGTCTATCTAAAATGAGAGGGAAAAGGGCAAGATGGGAACTGAGAGAAACACTTCATCTCAAATGCTATAAAACTCAAATCAAAACTGCCATAAAAGCAGCTTCTTGACAGAAGAAAAAAAGCAGCAAAAAAGTGAACAAAGTAATAAAAATTGAAATGCTGCTGAACAAAACCCAGAAAGCAGACCAGGGAGAGCAAAAGAGCCCAAGCACGCTGAGGCAGCACCACTGCCATTAACACACCCTCATGGTAGTGGTGTGGGATCTACTACCACTAAGCTAACACTGAGGCATTCTTGAAAAAATAAACAAGATAGATAAACCACTAGCCAACCTACCCAAAAGAAAGAGAGAATCAACCCAAATTAGTAAAATAAGAGATGATAAAGGTAATATTACCACCAATAGTATGGAAATCCAGAGGATCATCAGAAACTACTTTGAAAAACTATACTCTAAAAAAATGAAAAATCTAGAAGAAATTAACAAATTTCTAGACACATACAACTTTCCAAAATTGAGTCAAGAAGATATAGAGAACTTAAACCAACCAATAGCAATCAAAGAGATAGAAGCAACAATAAAGAGTTTACCACCAAACAAAAGCCTAGGGCCAAATGGTTTTCCATGTGAATTTTATAAAACATTTATAAAAGAGGTATTCCCAATACTCCTCAATCTATCCCATGAAATAGAAAGAAACAGGACTCTACCAAATACATTCTATGAAGCCAACATCACATTAATACCAAAACCAAATAAATACATCTCGAGAAAATAAAACTATAGGCCTATATGGCTGATGAACTTAGATGCAAAACTACTAAACAAAATACTAGCAATGCACATTAAAAACCACATCAAGAAAATTATACACCATGACCAAATCAGATTCATCCCAGGGATGCAAGGCTGGTTCAACATATGAAAAATAATTAATGTAATTCACCACATAAAGAAAACCAATGACAAAAATCACATGATCATGTAAATAGACACTGAAAAAACATTTGATAAAATCCACTACCCATTCATGCTAAAAGCACTGCAGAGAATCAGAATAGAAGGAACATATCTCAACCTCATAATGACAATATACAATAGGCTCACAGGCAACATCTTATTAAATGGGGAAAAACTACAAGAGTTCCAACTAAAAAAATAATAAGACAAAGAGATCCATTATCACCACTTCTGTTCAATATAGTACCTGAGAGGCTAGCCAGAGCAATAAGGCAAGAGAAGGAAATCAAAGGCATATAAATAGGAAAATAATAACTAAAACTATACCATTTTTGCAGATGACATGATATTATACTTAGAAGTCCCAACAAACTAAACCAAAAAGCTTATAGAACTAATTATCAAAATCAGCAAAGTGACTGGATACAAAATCAATCTTAAAAATTAGAAGCTTTCCTGTATGCTAACCATAAATCTGTTGAAAAAAGAAATCCACAAAACAATTTCACTCACAATATTGCCTTGAAAAGCAAAATACTTAGAAATAAATCTAACCAAGGAGGCAAAAGACCTCTTCAAGGAAAACTATCAAAAAGTTGAAAAAAGAAATTGAAGAAGACCTAAAAGATGTAAAGATCTTCCATGCTCTTGGATAGGCAGAATAAATATCATCAAAATGGTCATACTCCCAAAAGTAATCTACAGATTCAATGTGATGCCCATTAAATTACCAAGGTCACTCCTCACAGACATAGAAGTCAGTCCTTAAATTCATTTGGAACAACAAAAAGCCCAGGATAGCCAAAGTAGTCCTTAGCAACAAGAACCATGCAGGAGGCATCACAATACCTGACTTCAAACTATATTACAAAGCCACAGTAATAAAAACAGCATGGTATTGGCAAAAAAACAGAAACATAGACCAATGGAGCAGAATAGAAGATTCAGAAACAAATCTACACATTTACAGTCAATTGATTTTTGACAAAGAAGCCAAAAGCATACACTGAAAAAAGATAGCCTCTTCAACACATGGTGTTGGCAAAACTGGTTAACCATATGCAGAAAAATGGAAAAAAAAAACCACTTTCTCACACTGTACAAGAGTCAATTTAAGATGGATTAAATATCCAGAGACCTTGCAGATACTTGAAGAGGGTACAGGTTCGACATTTCAACACACAGCCACAGGTAAAAACTTTCTCAGCAAGAACCCAAAGGCACAAGCACCTCAGGAATATCAATACATGGGATTACATTAAACATGGGATTACATTAAAGAGCTTCTGTGCAGCAAAAGAGACTATCAAGAACCTCAACAGATAGCCCACAGAATGAGAGAAAAAATTTTGCCAACCACTCCTCTGATAGAGGACTAATATCTAAAATATGCAGACAACTCAAGAAACTCACTGCTAAGTAAACAAATAATCCAATAAAAAATGGTCAAGGGAACTAAATGGACACTTCACAAAAGAAAAATTACAAATGGCCAATATATGTATGAGGAAATGTTCAACATCATTATCAGTCAGAGAGATGCAAATTAAAACTACCTTGAGATTTCACCTAACCCCAATTAGAATGACAATCGTCAAAAACACAAACTGATATAATTCAGTCATGCGGGATATAATCTCATCAATATGTAAATCCATTGTGATAGATTTACTGAGTGGTACCTAGGAAGGTGGAATGTGGTTGGATTAGGTGGGTTCCTGGTGTGTGGCCTTAGGGACTGTGCTTTTGTCTTTCAATCCTCTTGCTTGCTGGTTCTCTTGCTTCTGGCCTCTGAGGTAGGAAAGCAGAACCCTTGCTCTCTCCCTCTCTCTGTTTCCCATTGCCATGCCCTGAGATCCTTAGACCCTGGCTTCATGTGAACTAAACTTCAAACAAATATATATATATTTTTTTTGGTACTGGGGATTGAACTCAGGGGCATTCTACCACCGAGCTATACCCCCAGTTCTATTTTTTATTCTTTATTTTGAAACCGGGTTTCACTAAGTTGTGGAGTGCCTCACTAGGTAGCTGAGGCTGACCATGAACCGGGATCCTCCGGTCTCAGCCTCCCAAATGCTGGGATTACAAGTGTGCACCGCTACCACGCCTGGCGTGGAAAAAATTTTGAGCAAAGAAATCCTCCTTCCTCTACATTCTGTCCTCAGTTGTTTTGTATTACAGAAGTGAGAATGTTGACCAAGATGCTGTTGCTTGATACACTTTTGTTATCTCTTTTTCTCAACTTGTAGAAAGGAAAGCTCCTGATAATATAAAAAACCACATAACATTTCTGAGCAACCTATTGCATAATTTTGAGTAAACAAGTGTCCTTACTTATATAATATTGGAAAGTTTGAAGTTCAAACAAACCAGCAGATCTGGGATTAAGTCATTCATATTGTATAATTTTATCAGTACATTGGGGAAAGCAATAGCCATTTTGCCTAATGTAAGTAGTTGGTATTAAAGGGAATATTAAAGTATGAAATATTCGACAAATGAAATGGATGCTAAACGTAACTCTTGACTTATGCCAGTTTGTTCTTAGTTTCTTGCAATTTTAAATTGTTCTGAGACATCACAGGATATTGAAACTATGGATGACAGGAACCAGATAAGTGGAAAATTAGTTCTTGAAATAATGTTTGCTCAGGTTGTTAGAGCAAGTCCATTTCCCCCTTCAGGCAAATATTTTGAAGTTTGTGTTGGCTACATTTTCTAGAAAGAAGGGGAAAACAGGAAGTTAATCATATCTTCTCATATGTCATGTACCTTAGGAGCTGCTCAATAAATATCAATAGATGAAGATGATATTGCAAGGACTATGTTTTGTGAAATTGATTCATAGAAGGCAGCCTTAGGCAGTTGTACCAATGTGATTGGATGTTTCTAGCATCTTTTATTTAGTACTCAGTTTGTATGATCATGTCACAGTATTAAATGTATTTGACTGGGATCCTGAGCCTCTTCTCCTTCCTCCTTCCCTCTCTCCTTTCTTTCTTTTCTTCTTCTCTCCTTTAACTTATTTTCATATTCTTTTCTCCCCCACATTGCTTCTTCATATATCGTACCATACACTTAATACTATTAGGCAAATACATCAGTTTCAATTGTTTTATTTTCTTTATAGTTAACCCTTGCAAATACTTACTTGAAAAAAAACTCAAAACATTAGAGAAGGGAACATACACTAATATTCTTTTCTTCATGTTGCTATTCACAATTCACAGTAACTCAGGTTTCTAAAGGTCTTGTAGACACACACACACACACACACACACACACACACACACACACTCTAAAACAATGGCTAGTAATATTATACTTCTTTTTCTTTGTATTTTAATACTGATTTTTTTTTTTACTTGCTTTGTTTTCTTTGAAAACCTGAGGAGTTTTGGCAGATTTTTTTGAATCACCAGCAATTTTGTATGGAGCTCCAAATTTCTCAAGTTGCATAGTAAGTCAATTCAACAGACCATTTGGAGCTCATTCTATGTGCATAAAGAGGAAAGAGCAACTCAGGCAAGGAGGAGAAGTAATCACACTAATAATATGACAACCCACAAAACATCACACTCTATGGAAATTATCAAAATTCTCTGGAAGAAAGATTTTTTTCCCTGATTTGGTGAAATGGCTTGCTTTTTGTGAAGTAAAAAAAAAATACCTACTTGTCAATTTTTAAAATTCTCTCTGGTAATTTGTCTTACATAAACTTCTAGCTTCTTGCCTTCTAGTGTCGGGAATGTTTTCTGAACATGTCTGAGAGCAGCCTATTTTTGTTACTTCTTCCTGGATACAAAAGTACCTTTCTCTGTGTGTCTCTTTCTCTCTGATCTTTAAAACACTAACAGTTTAGAGACTATGTCTTATAACATATCACTTTGTAGCAATTACTCTGGAGATTTGGTGTACTCCCACTTTCAAACTTTGATTAAGTTTTCATTTTGTATCATCTTCTCAATTATACATTAAACGATGTGTTGCTTAACTTTTCTTCATCTCTCATCTTCACAGAGGCTACATTTCTAATTTTATGAATCATTAACTTTTTATTCATTTTCAGGTATTTAGATTTTTTTCTTAATCTTGCCCACTGTGTTATTTATTGTGTTTTGTGGTTATGTTTAGCCTCTCTCTCTCTCTCTCTCTCTCTCTCTCTCTCTCTCTCTCTCTCTCTCTCTCTCTCTCTCTCTTTTTCTCAATAGATATTGAACTCAGGGATATTCTATCTCTACCTCTAAGATAGACCCCCAGATCTTTTTATTTATTTATCTATTTTTAAATTTTGACTCAGGGGCTCATTAAGTTTCTGAGATTGGCCTCAAACTTGTGATACTCCTGTCTCAATCTCCCAAGTAATGGGGTTAGAGACATGCCCTACCATGCTCGGCTATACTCTTTACTTTTCAATATCAAATTGAACTTTATTTCTGTATCATTTTATTTTTCTCTACAACTTCTTTGCTGAACAACGCCAGCTTATTTTTCATGTTCTTCCCTGCCATGCCATTTTTTCCTCTTTGTTTTCTTGAGATGCCTCCTCTTCGATTTTGTTTTGAAGACTGATTATTACTCTTATTTGAATATTACACATTTTTCTGAGACAAGCTATTTTGAAGCAGTTTATGTAGGAGGGGGACTTTCCTTAATTCCTGACTTTTCTTAGCTTACAAATATTAGCTTGCTCACAACTCAGTGTCTCACTCAATATGTTTCACATTTGAATAATCCTTTCTCTGATGTTATGTCTCTGAATTCTTGTACTTAGCAACAATAATTTGAACAAGATCTGAAAATGTTTCTTTAGCAGCTCATACTCCTCCATGCTGTTTTCCTAACAACAGCGTTGGGTTCTATCCTGAGGGGTGAGGTATCCTGATTGGGAACTCTGTATTTGTCCAGTCCTATCTGCTGTGCCTGTGGCAGCAGGCAGGTCTGATCTAACTTTTACTTGATCTGACAATGCTCCTTATACATTGAGTCTGTGGTTATCATGTGTCCTACTTTGAAGGATTTATGTGTCTATTTCTCTTTCTTTATCTAGTATCAGAAAGAAAAATAGAAGAACCTCCTTATTCTGTCATCTGAAAATGTAAAATCTCAGGAGTCTTTTCTTAAAGTTTTCTCTGTAATTTTATGATATTCACTGGGATAAAGGGGTAGAAGAGTTGTCAGTCTCTTTAGTCAGGAATCTTCACTGAGGATATTTCATATATTTTGTATTCTCCTGAGAATACAAAGAAATAAAAAGAATAGTAGCTATGCGCATCAGGTTTCCATTACTAGAACAATGACCTGAGATAGTCAGCTTACAGAGAGAAAAGGTTCATTTTGGCCCATGGTTTTGATTGGGTGGCCCCCTTGCTCTGTGTCTGTGGTGAGGCAGCAAAGCATGATGGGAATATGTGGCAGAGCAAACTGCTTACCTCATCACTCATCACCAGGAGGCAAAAAAAAAAAAAAAAAAAAAAAAAAAAAAAAAAAAAAAAAAAAAAAAAAGAAAAAAAAAAAAAAAAGAGCAAGGAAAGAGCCAGGATCTCCTTCTCCTTACCCTCTCCAAGGTCACACTTGCAATGACCTAAATACATCCCACTAGGCCTCACCTTTATAAGGTTCCACCACCTCCCAATAGCACCAACCTTGGGACCAAGCCACTAAAACATGAGTCTTTGGGGGACATTGAACATCTAAACTATAGCAGTAGCAAAGGTTTAAGTGCATATAATATAGTCTTAAGCCTCTACACATATCAGCTTATTTAATCTTAACAATCACCCTAAGAAGTAGGTGCTATTTGGGACTGGACAACCATTCAAGATTCAGAAAGTCATATATTGGGGCTTGGAATGTAAGCGTGATTATGTTGTACTCATCAACGTAATCAGACTAGATTTCTGACAGTTTTTTGCCCTTGCCAAATGTTTTCCCCTAAGTCAGATAAAATGATAGAGTCAATAGCAGGTGTACCTTTCACTAAGAAATTGACTATTGGAAAGAAATATGCCAATAAATAATGACCAGGATTGAGAGCAGAGGAACCAGGAAAGGCTAGTCCTTTTGGAATGTACAGGAACTTGGGATAGAGTTGGACACATCAGGAAAGAGGCTGCTGAATGCATGGTTTGCTTAATAAGAAAAAGCTCTGATGCACACCTCAGTTAGCACAATCCCCTTAATGGGAGGTGGGACCTGAAACAGGAACCCAAATCAGCAAATTTCAAGCCCAAAGTATATGAGTGACAGCTCATTTCTTCAGGTTATTTCAAAATGCTTTC
This sequence comes from Graphiurus murinus, assembly GCA_004027655.1. Lineage (NCBI taxonomy): Eukaryota > Metazoa > Chordata > Mammalia > Rodentia > Gliridae > Graphiurus > Graphiurus murinus. The sequence goes on along the minus strand of PVLC010044891.1, from coordinate 1,372 downwards.
AGTGCAATGGTCTTCTGCCTCGGAATAAGGAAAAATCAATGAAGTAAAGAAAAGATGGGGGCTGTTACCACATATTCTTTTAAAATATTTTTTATGTATTCACTGAACCCAGCATAGAGGCCTCTCCCTTCTTTTTTAATTAGGTGTCTGATGAAAAATTGAAATTGGCTTTCTGTAGATGAAGTTAGCCCAGAATCCATTCTGCAATAATTCTTTTCTGCATTATTTTTATTATCAAGTTCATGCTGATTCATATGGTGCTTAGCACAATAACTCTTTCAGAGTAGAAAATCAATAAATGAGTTTTGATTGAATGTAAATCCTCTCATGGGTAATTTGAACTATTACTCTCTTTGTGGTATTCTGTCTGATTAGAATTCTTGATCAAGGTAAGTAAAAAGACTAACTATCATTGTGTATATGACTATAGAAAAGAAATCTCATTGAGAAATGACCAGTAAATAGCTCCTTGGCCTTCTCACTATATAACATATGGGATACTTAAGATCATGGACTTTAGAATCAGGTTGACCTGTGTTTGAATTCCAGATCTCCCTTTCCCTATGGTGAGATTTTGGATATTACTCACATTCTCATTTTTTAAATCTTTACAGTGAGGTTAATAATACATATTTTCAGAAACTTTATTAGTATGTACAGGAAAAAGGGAATTGAAACACCTTTCCTTTAAGTCTCACATTACTGAAGTACTACACAGAGAGGAACACTTTCAAAGAACTGGAAGTATAGAGTCTGAATGGTTCAGGCTGAGAACAGAGTCCCAGGACTTCTGCTGATGCCCTCTTGATTTACATTGCGTTAAAAAGCACTGTTACTTCCATTTCTCTAAGGTCTATTACTGCACATTAAGAGATATAATATCATCCTCACAGGATGACTTAACTATTTCAGTAGCAAAAACAGTTCATTACCCTTTGTCCTACAACATTTCTGGTGAAAATAAAAGTATGTTCTGGTAACAATAAAGACTGGTAGATTTTTATTAATGAGTGGGAGAGAGCAATATAAATGGGTTAGACAAATATAACATTCCTGATACTTTTCATAATCAATGAAATTTAAATATTCTCATAATCTTGATATGATATGCAATGCAGGGAGTATTCTTATCTTCTTTTGGATCACGAGTTAACTTCTAAGCTCTTTCTAGAAGTTTCCAGGCCCCTTTCCCCTAGAAAGCTGAGGAATATGTTTCCATCTCCAACATCGTTTGAGAAGAGGATTTTCAATATATGAAGTATAAGAAGGAAAGAAAAGAATCAGGAAGTTGGAAAGAAAGAAGGAAGAGGAAAAAAGAAGAAAGAAAAGAACAGAAAATTCCTAGATATGTCAAACACAAATTCAAAGATAA
>PVLC010044890.1:0-12005 GCA_004027655.1 Graphiurus murinus | reverse complement strand
ACGCTTGTAATCCCAGCATTCGGGAGGCTGAGACCGGAGGATCCAGGTTCGCGGCCAGCCTCAGCTGCTTAGTGAGGCACTCTGCAACTTAGTGAGACCCGGTTTCAAAATAAAGAATAAAAAAAATAGGGCTGGGGGTATAGCTCGGAGGTAAAATGCCCCTGAGTTCCATCCCCAGTACCGCAAAAAAAAAAAAAAACAAAAAAAAAAACACATTGTTAAGTAATATTACTTCCTATTGCTTTAACTTGTGCTTTAATACTTTAAAAATTATTTCAGCGCAGTCCTACTCAAAAGGAGGCTTCCTTGTTTTGTTCTTAACACCTTTTAAAATAATTTTGGACTTAAACTTGCCTTGGTTAAGTTGGAGGTTAGGGGAAAGGAGTCTAGAAAGAAAAGAGAATTTGGTTTATCTTACTTACATCAAGGAGAATGATTGACACATGTGGTGTTCATGAGTCTATTTAGATAAAATAACTACATCAGAAAAATGTGAATAAAGCATTCCCAGGACAAAATGTCCCTTAACCTTTAAGTGACTACACTTTTAAGAAGACAAGTGCTCTGTCCCTCACCCTGGTGTGTGTGTGTGTGTGTGTGTGTGTGTGTGTGTGTGTGTGTATTGAATCCATGAGTGTTCTACCTCCTAGATACAACCCCAGCCCTTTTTATTTTTATTTTGAAACAGTCTCACTAAGTTGCTGACAGCCTTGCTAAGTTTCTGGGGCTGGCCTTGAACCTCTGAGTCTACTATCTTAGCTTCCCACCACTAGGATTACAGGCATATGCGGCCCTGCTTCATTTTAATAGTTCTTTTAAATCATCTTCTAGAAGACATCATCTTCTAGATATAATAGATCTAGAAGACCAATTATGGGGAAAAGCTGCCCTCAGCAGAGGTCCAGTCCTCGGGATAATGCCTTTAATGTCATAGCACTTGGCTGCCAGGATACGCTCCGTCAACACAAAGGGAATGAATAACTGCCTGTTCCCAATGCAAGGATTGCTCCTTTAACCCAGATTAGCCCCATAATAAAATTTGCCCATTGTTCACAAGCAACTTAATTTGGATCAGGTTAAAAGACAAAGGAGACCTCTAAGCTTCCTTCCAATCCCATCTCTCATTCAACATCCAGCGCTGCTTCTACTCCCTAAAAGGTTCTACTAAGCCTAACTCTGTTTCCTATTCTTCCTCAAGAATCACTTCAGGCCAACTGCCCTGGTGAATAGACACTGGCCTAGCGATTAGGGATTTCCTTCTCATTCTAGCTTAACCATTAACCAGATGGGCATCCTTGAGCCTCTTTTTTTTTTCCCCCTGTAGTACTATGGATTGAATTCGGGGGCATCCTACCTCTGAGCTATATCCTCAGCCCTATTTTAATTCTTTTATTTTGAAATGGGAACTCACTAAGTTGCTGAGGGTCTATCCAGTTTGCTGAGGCTGGCCTCAAACATGCGATCCTTCTATCTCAGCCTCCCAAGTACTGGGATTACAGGTATGTGCCACCGTGCCGGGCCCTTGAGCCTCTTTGAATGTTTCTGAGACTCACCTCTCCAATGAAGTAGGCATTTTAAATCAGTGGTTTTTCAATTTAGACTGCAACCCATAGTAGAAAAGAATTACATCATTGTCTCTTTCTCTCTCACACACACACACACATACACATACATACAAAAGAAAAGAAGTTTCACAAAACAGTACTTAAGGCTTATGACATGCAATGCATTTGTTTATTTTGCTGTCTAGTCTAGTTTTGTTTTTAAAATTCTGGTCAGAAATGACTAAAGTGCTTTCTGTATCCTCTAATGGGATACCACTGCTACTTGAAAACCTCTGGACTCAATTCTATTATTGTTTTTGTTGCTATTATGACTACTATTATTCTTGTTTGTCAAGATTCTAGGAGGGTCAATATGGAGTAGATGGCTGTGAGTCTACCCTCAATTAACAAGTATCCTTGGAAGGACCTACTTTTCATTATTTCCAGGATGGGGCAAAAAGAAGACTGCCAGTATTATCAGAGAAAACATTCTGAACTCTGAAATCCACTTCTCTCATTTGCTCTTCACAGGCATATGCAAACAAAACATTACAGATAACATTTGTAAAGTAACCAGGAATGTTTTTCTTGGGACTCAGCCTTTTCTGGTCAAATAACTCTGTTTGTTAAGTAAATGAAAATATTCTTTGAAATGCAAGCTCTATTTATATTGACTTGACTCCTTATTGTTCTGCCATGGTCTGGTACTCATCTGGGGAGACCTATATGTAGCAACAAGTTCCAGCAATTGCTTATGATTTAGGGTCAAAGTTGTATATATATATTTTTTACCTATTACATAAACAAGGAATTTTGTTTTTCTTTTACTTTATTTTCATTTCATTTCATTTTATTTGTAGTACTGGGGATTGAACTCAGGGGCATTGTACCTATGAGCTACACACCACTGGGTTCAATTCTCAGACACACACACACACACACACACACACACACACACACACACATACACACACACGTCAAATAGCTAACACTTATGAGACTGTATTTAAAAAAGGGGGGTTCTCACAATTTAGTGGTGGCGCTGGAAAGTGGGATAATTCTAGAAAAATCAATTCGATAACATGTAAGAAAATCCACCATAATTGCCATTCCTTCCAGCCCTTTAAACAAATATCTTCAAACTAAGACAAGGAAATGATTTTTAAAATGCAGAAGTCTGCATATAAAGCTGCTCACTATAAAATTATTATACATGACCCTGAACTCATATGGAGAGAATTTCAAGTCTCTGTCGTTGCTATTGGCAGTTGTATGACTTTGAATAACCACTTTGATAACTAATATCTTTTATTTGTGTGTGTGGTACTAGGGGTTGAACCCAGGGGCGTTCTACTTCTGAGCTAAACCTACCCTGCAGCCTTATTTTATTTTTTATTTTGAAACAGTGTTTCACTGACTTGCTGAAGGTCTCACTAAGTTCCTGAGATTGGCCTCAAACCTGAGATTCTCCTGTCTCTGTCTCCCATGTACTGGGATTAAAGGCATGCACCACCATACCCAGCTACTAGTTAATCTTTTATTTTATTTTATTTATTTTTTGTGGTACTGGGGATTGAACTCAGGGGCATTCTACCTCCAAGATATACCCCCAGGCCTATTTTTTATTCTTTATTTTGAAACCGAGTCTCACTAAGTTGCGGAGGGCCTCACTAAGTAGCTGAGGCTGGCCGTGAACCCGGATCCTCCGGTCTCAGCCTCCCAAATGCTGGGATTACAAGCATGCGCCACCACACCCGGCTCTACTTAATCTTTTAAAGACATTGAGTAACAAGTTTTAAACTCTCACAGGGTTTTATTAGTCATCCCTTGGTATCTTTAGGGGTTGGTTCCAGGACTCTTCTACTCATACCCTTTTGGATACCAGAATCCAAGAATGCTCAAGTCTCTCATATAAAGAGGTGTAGCATTTGCACAGACCCTATTAACATCCTTCAGTATACTTTAAATCATCTTTAGATTACTTAGAATACCTAGTATAATGAGAATACTATGCCAATGGTTATACTCTGTTATTAAGGGAGAAGGAATAGCGACAAGAAAAAAAGTCTGTACGTGGCAAGTACAGATGCAAATATTTTCCCCCAGTATTTTTTTATTTACGGTTGATTTTGCAGATGCAGAATCAACGGATATGGAAGGCTGACTTTATTAAATGAAATAATGCATGTATTGTGCTTAGCAATTAACTACTCAATAAATGGTTGAAAACATAATCCCTCTATTGAAATCCTTAGTGTCTAAAGTAGACTTCTCAACCTTGGCAACACTGACAGGTAAGCCAGGTAGTTCTTTGCTGGGGGAGGGCAGGGAACCTCCTGTGTAGTATGGGATATTTAGTGGCATATCTGGACTCAACACAGTAACAGTCACTTGACCCCAGTGTGAAGATCGGAAATCTCTGAACGTATTGTAAAATGTCCTTTGAATTGCAAGATCACCCCTCTTAGAGAGTAACTGATTTAAAGTTTAAAAACCTGGAGTATGAAGTTGTATACCATTAAGTACCATGTACAAACACTTGGAGATGAGAGGTAAGTGGAGGAAATATCAGTTTATTTATTTATATAATTTTATCTATAGAACTTGTAAACCTTATTTATAGAACATTATATTGCTATTTATTTATTTACTTATTTATTTTGGTGGTACTGGGGATTGAACCTGGAAGCATTATACCTTTGAGCTATACCCCAGCCTGATTTTATTTCTTATTTGGAAACAGGGTCTCGCTAGGTTGATGACAGTCTCACTACTTGCTGAGGCTGTCTTCAAACCTGTGATCCGATCCTCTTGTCTCAGCCTCCCAAGTACTGGTATTACAGGAGAGAGCCACCATGCCAGGCTCTATATTGCTTTTTAAAAAAGCTTTATTCACATACTTCTGAGTCCTGTTGGTTTCATTGGTTTAGTAATTGTGCTTATAAATATGCTAAGATTGTAGCTGGGTGTATGGTGTACACCTATAGTCCCAGTACTTAGGAGACTGAGACAGGAGGATCACAGGTTCAAAAACAGCCTCAGCAAATAGTGAGACTCATCAACCCAGTGAGACTGTTTCAAAATAAAAATAAAAAAACAGGGCTGGGGGTGTAGCTCAGAGGTAGAATGTTTCTGGGTTCAATCCCCAGTACCCTCCTCCCTGCAACCCCCTACACAAATGCTAAGATGATTCAACAAAAGAAAAAAATACACTAAATGTCCATGATTGATTATCTTTAACAATAAAAAGTTGAACATTAATAACAAGGAGATGTAATTTTAAGTTTTTTCTGATTATTAATTGAGGTCATTTTCAGAAATAAAAAGATGCATATTTTTCATCAACTACTGGTTTGTTAACCAGTTGGGACTTTTAACCCTCAGGACCCCGTTTTGTTTAGTGTGATTTTTTTTTTTTTTTTTTTTTTTTTTTTTTTTTTTTTTTTTTTTTTTTTTTTTTTTTTTTTTTTTTTTTTTTTTTTTTTTTTTTTTTTTTTTTTTTTTTTTTTTTTTTTTTTTTTTTTTTAGTGTGATTTTTTTAGAGTTCTGCAGTACCTGTGAGGGTGGCATAGCATCCTTAAAATAACATCTCTACCTTCACTACCTCTAACAACTGCCAACAAATGGACTCTTTTTAGTTGGAAAAAGAAAAGATGAAGTAGAAAAAGGAAAAAAAATTGAATTGAAGCCATTTTATTGTCAAGCCATGTATGCTAGGACCTAGAAAATGTAAGTGAATTGCTCAGGAGTATTGAGGCGCTGAGTAACTTGTTGACTTTTTTTTTTCCTTTTTTTGCAGTACTGGGGCTGCACCCCCAGTCTAACTCGTTGGTTTTGTTTCAAGGTAATTTATGCACGTACCCAAATGGTTGCTTGAATGCCTCCTATGTTCTAGAATAGATCCTATGGGTAAAGCCATACATGAAATAATCTTGGAGTTTGCAGCCTAGACTATCTAGAAGGATCTCCTTTCCAATGCTGGGGATCTTACCCAGGGCCTTGGGCATGCTGTATCACTGAGCTGTGTCCCCAGCCTAGAAGAGAGTACATTTATCAATGTTTTAGGTAGCAGCCCAAACACCCTTAAAGATTCTCTCTTGTACAGTCTTGGGTGAGGAACAGGAAAGGTTAGTGGAACACGTGAAAACACCAGGAATCCTTAGCACAGGGCAGTTCAGTTTTCATTACAGTCCTGCTGACCTTGACCCATCTTCCTTCTGCCTACAGACTGCAGCTGTTTATCATCTTAGGACCTGTCAAATATTTCTGTAATTAGGGCAAATTTTCCTAAGGCTGTGAAGACCTTCAGCTTCCCTGCCTTCTTTTCTCTGCTAGACTATGACATTCTTCCAAATCCTTCACCTTCAGGATTACCCTGAATTCATTAGCTAATCCCTTCCAGCTATGACTGTTGAAGTTTTGGGTAGTTTCCAATCTACTAGTAGTTTCCCCAGCCTTCTCTGGTTTTATAACAGTGTTGCTCAGATACGTGCTCTTTGCTGTCCCCAGCACACAGATCTTGGACACCTCTCACCATGGCGATTTTAATTGCCTGTGAATGGGTCCTCTGCTTGCAGTCCTCCCACTTTGTTGGCCATACCACCAGATGGCTCTTTCTACAGCCAGGGTGGATCCTGGTGCCCTCCTCTTTTAGGAGTGTGTTGTATTTCTTTGTGTGGTCCGCCCTGGGTCTGTTTTTTTTTTTTTTTTTTTTCAATCCATCTTGAGATGTCCACCAACCACTCACCCTCCCACGAGGAAAGCCAAAGACTCGTCACCACCTGGACCTCCCCTGCAGGTGCCCTTTCGCCTCGGGCTAGCACTCCAGCTCCTTGCCCCATTTGTCATGGAACCTTTCTAGCTCTGCTCCTGCCTGCACCCAGCTTAATGCTTCTCTCCTCCCTCCAAATCTTACTGCCACACTGTCACTTCTTCTTTTTGCTTCCCATGGTCACTAATCCAGCAGCCTGCCCCCGCCAGCTCCTCAGAACCATAGCCCTGGCTGGCCCACCACTTCACTGCTGTGGAGCATACCAGCATGCTGAAGACAGGGCACGAGGCTCCTACGGCAGCACATAGACCACAGCTGATCAATGACTCCTCCCCCACACTGGGATGGATTTATGCCAATGCTGAAAAAAAAAAACCAGATTTCCTATGGAAGTCTACACTTCCAGAGGCCCTTGACAACAGTGACTGGGGCTACATGCAGCCAGGAACTCTCCTGCCTCCCTGGTCTACACCATGGTTCACCCACCAGCAATGTGTGCCTGGCCCCTAGGTGTGTAGTGTGCAACCCTGGGTCCCAGGCTTCATCTTCCAACACTGCCCACCTGGTCTCTCATCACTGTCTACACACACTAGGCCCTCCTGCTACCCATCTGAATGGCTCTTCCATTTCCATGTAGCACTCTATATCTTGGGCTTATGCAAATGTCCAATATAAGAAAACACACTCAACTTTGTTAAGGAGTAAAGTAAGTAAAGCTAAAACCCTAAGATAGCCTCTCTTCTTTCTACACTCTTCAGGCTGACAAAGACTTTGTAAGTGCTAATACCCAGCGGTGGGAAAAGTATAGTGAAATGAATTCTCAAACCTAGAGTATAAATTGGTGCAATTTTGGAAATAGCAAGATGATACTCTCTACCAAAACTCTTTAAAATGTCCATGCCCTTTTTTGGGGGGGGAGGGGGGTGTACTGGGGATTAAACCTAGGAGCATTCTATCTCTGAGCTATACCCCCAGCCCTTTTAATTTTTTTTTTTCTGAAACAAGGTCTTGCTAGGTTGCTGAGAGTCTCCCTACATTTGCTGAGGCTGTCCTTGAACCTGTGATCCTCCTGTCTTGGCTTCCCAAGTACTGGGATTACAGGTGTGTGCCACCATGCCTGGCTTGTGCATATCTTTTGACCGAGCAGGTTAACCTGTTGGAATTTCTCCTAAGAAAGTTATTTGTAAATTATTATTTGAGAGACAGTGTGATATGTTATCTAAGAGGAGACATTCTAAACTTAAAGGATCTGGGTTCAAATATCTACTCGGTCAATTACTATGAGACCACTGACAGGTTATCTAAACTCTCCATTCCTCTGTTTCCCTATTTGCAAATTGGGTGACCACACCACATTGGGATTGCTGTGAAGTTCATAGTATACTTAAAACGCTCTGAATGGTGCGTGGTACACAGTAAGTGCTCGGAGAGTATCATTAACTATGAATTTTATGAATGCACGTTGAGTATCCCTCATGTAAAATGTGTGGGACCAAAAGTATTCCAGATTTGGAAATATCTATTATCTGGTTCCTTAGGGATAGGCCCCAAGCCTAAATGTGAAATTCATTCATGTTACATATACATCTTATACATATAGCCGGAAGGTAATTTTATCTAATATTTTTAGTGCAACTGTTTTGATTGTGAACTGTCACATGCCATCAAGTGTGGAAATTTTCACTTGTGCCATCATGTTGATGCTAAAAAGTTTCCGATTTTGAAACATTTAGGGGTTCAGTTTCTTTTTTCTTTTCTTTCTTTCTTTTTTTTTTTTTTGCTCAACTCATAAAACAATTTATTACCAATTAAACCTCCTAATTGCTCACAAGTTGTGGTGGCTCTGCTAGATAAATTATAGTGCATCCAAATGATGGCATGCTGCCATTGAAAACTATGGTGAACAATTATTCATGACAAAGGAGAACTATAACACAATATACTGTTAAGTGAGGGGAGCCAATTATAAAAATCAGTATAGGTACATAAAATATGCTTTCACATGAAAACAAGACTGAAAGAAATATTCTAAAATTTTATGTCTGAGTATTGGTTTTATGGATTATTTTTATTTTGGCCTTTGAATTTTTTGCATTTTCCTCATTTAAAAATGTAACTTTCAGGACCACTCAGGGGCAGAAAACTACTTCAGACATTCTTTTTAGCTACTATTAAATTTCTTTTGTCTCCAGGCATGTAATGTTAGTACTTGGGAGGCTGAGACAGGAAGATCTCAGATTCTGGATCAGCTTCAGCAACTTAGCAAGGCCCTCTGAAACTCAGTGAGACCCTGTTGCAAAAAAATAAAATCGGAGCCGGGCGTGGTGGCGCATGCTTGTAATCCTAGCATTTGGGAGGCTGAGACGGGAGGATCCGGGTTTGCTGCCAGCCTCAGTGAGGCCTCTGTAACTTAGTGAGACCCTGTTTCAAAATACAGTATAAAAAATAGGGCTAGGGGTGTAGCACGGAGGTAGAATGCCCCATTCAATCCCCAGTACCAAAAAAAAAAAAAAAATCGAGCTAGGGGTGGAGCTCAGAGGCAGAATTCCCCTGGGTTCAATCCCCAGCACCACAAAAAGAAGAAAACAATTCTTTTGTAGCAGAAGTCATGCATACATTTCCAAAATTCACTAGGGAAAAAAAAATCCCAATAAATACTCTGTTTCAGATGTTTCTAGTAAATAAGGATATACTTTGATTTATTGTGGCAGACTGCAAAAAATAGTCACAGATGTATCCCATTGCTACACACATACTCATGCTCAATATGACTTTATAGCTTTTCCATTAAGACGGAGAAAACTTCTTGAATCTGGCCTTGGTCATGTGACTTGTTTTGGCCAATGAGACATCAGCAATTATACAAGCAGAAACTCAAAACACATTTGCTGATTGGGGCGTGGTCTCTCCCTGAAGCCACCAAGTGAAGCAGCCCAGGTAAGTCAGCCAGAGAATGGCAGACCATCTGAAATAAGGCTGGGCCGCCCACCCGAGACCAGCCGGCCCTAGAGAAGCTGTCCTTGATGAGAAGGACTCAGAGTATCACAAAAGGTGGTTTTTAAGCCACTAAACTTAGGAAGTTCTTTTCCTTCTAGCAAAATCTTAACTTATTAAACAGTAGGTGTCAACTGTAAATGGTAAGGTCTGAATTAGGGTCAAGTGGACAAGTTAATAAATTCCATCCTTCAGTTAGAAAAACTCTAGCCTTCATCTCTGACTGCATAGTAGAATCAACTGTGGAACTTTTAAAATATACCAGTGCCTGAGCCTGTCCCCCAGGCCATCTGAAAGCCTTTGTCAGGGGTGAGGCCCTGGGTGGTTTTTTTTATTTGTTTGTTTTTCTGTACTGGGAATTGAACCCAGGGGCACTCTACCTCTGAGCTGTATCCCGAGCCTTTTTTATTTTTTATTTTGAGACAAGGTCTCTCCAAGTTGCTCAGGCTGGTTTCCAATTCTTGTCTCAGCCTCCCAAGTCATTGGCATTTTTTTTTTTAATGAATTACATGATCATAATGTGTAGCCAAGCCGGACATGGTGGCGCACGCTTGTAATCCCAGCATTCGGGAGGCTGAGACCGAAGGATCCAGGTTCGCGGCCAGCCTCAGCTACCTAGTGAGGCACTCCGCAACTTAGTGAGACTTGGTTTCAAAATAAAGAATAAAAACTAGGGCTGGGGATACAGCTCAGAGGTAGAATGCCCCTGAGTTCAATCCCCAGTACCGCAAAAAAAAAAAATGTGTAGCCAAGTTGAGAATACCAGTCCTTCACAAGTCTTTTACTGAACATCTCTTCATTGGGCTAATATTTTATGATATTACCCATATTGCTCTTCTAAGTCACCATGTATCATGCCTCAGTAAGGAGAAAGATTATTATTATTATTATTATTTTATTACATAATGGCAACTTCCCTTGGTTTTAAGTTTCAGAGATTTTAAAAGTAAAGTTCAAAGAAGAAGCTAATTGCTTAATCCACCCAAATTATCTAATGTTAGACTCTTGACATATCTACGTTGAGAATCTTCACTTTTTTTCTTTTAAAATTATTATTCTCCAATTTGTAAAGAATGGAACACTGGTTGTTAGAATGAATGCAAACAATGCATAAGAGCTTAAAAAACAAAATCAAAGTAAAAAAAAATGCACATGCTAGAAAATCTAATGCCTACAAACAACAACCATAACATTAAGGAAGTATTAGTTTAAAAAAACTATCTGTGGCTGATGCCTTTCCTCCCCCTTCCCCCCTCTAGGTTTCCTCCTGTGGCCTTGCATGTGGGACGCTATGCCTCTGGGCTTTTAGGGGAAATGTGAATAACATTAAATTTTTCTTTCCATGGCAAAAAGAAAACATTATTTCAGAAAGCATCTTTTTGTACAAATAAGTACTTCCATATCACTTTAATACAACAGCATAACTACTAAACAGCTAATTAACCTACACTGAACATAGATTGCAAATAACCTTTCACAAGCCACCTTTACTATTGAGATGCACATGCTGTGTTTCCTTAAATGAGTTCAGCTATCACGTACATACATGTTTACCACTTTGATGGGTTCAAAAACTGTTCTTATACAACAAAATTTTATTGGATTCCAAAAACTTGAGAAAGTCTGTTATTTGTGGCAATTAAACATTAAGTAATAGCATTTTCTGCCATCTACTGATTTATATATTTTGTTTGTTTCTTACAGCTTGAATTAGGTATTTCACATTTCAAATGGCTGTTCATCGACTTTATGTGATGTTCAAATACAAGTGCAGTGTTGATTTCCCTCTCCTGCCAGGAGCCTCCCTTGTTGAGATGAACAGAACACAGCAGGCCTGTACTGTTTTGTTTGTTGCCTGGGGAATAATCCTTAATGGCCCCATTAGACAAATTTTCATCCTGCTCAAACACACAGTGCCTTCTTCACCTTTAAAACAAGGCACCAGGCTACACCCAGTTGGCTGTAAGTCAAGAATTCATTCCAAACTTGTAAAACTTTCCCTCTAATTCCATGGATAAGCAGCCAAATAAGAAATCATGTTCAGTTAGGACTGCTGTCTAATTTTAAGCCCTATTTACAACCCAAGACAGGTTAAAAGTTGCTAAAGGTCAGCGACAAATTCCATCTGCGACTGAATGTACCGGGGTATATTTAGGTTGCTAATGCTAGCCAGTGGGTCCCTGTCTGTAACAAGTCTAATCCTTATTACAGAACAGGAGCACAGTTCTGTTTACAGTCTTCTGCGAACATGAGAAACACCCAAATAAACTTTAAAAAAAAAAAGAAAGTATGGGAGAAAGAGTCTTGTCATGTGCCTGGAATCTAGGGGTTCCTTTCCCCATTCCCTATTCCTATGGGGTGAACAAATACAAGAATCTGAGACCTAGCATTTCTTCCCAAAACATCCATTTCACATGAACACTGGGATAGAAACCCTGGGCTTCAGTTAGAAGTTCTAGCATGCCGGGCGTGGTGGCTCACACTTGTAATCCCAGCATTCGGGAGGCTGAGACCAGAGGATCCGGGTTCTCGGCCAGCCTCAGCTACCTAGTGAGGCACTCTGCAACTTGGTGAGACTCGGTTTCAAAATAAAGAATAAAAAATAGGGCTGGGGGTGTAGCTCCGAGGTAGAATGCCCCTGAGTTCAATCCCCAGTACCGCAAAAAAAAAAAAAAAAAAAAAAAAAAAAAAACCAC